>JABEXW010000358.1:0-44518 GCA_013266185.1 Fusarium sarcochroum | reverse complement strand
CTCCCATGCCTTGCTCAGCACGTCTTATCTTCCATCCAATCCTCCCCCCTCGTCTTTCTCCCTCCTCGCAATCCTTTTCTACCCCCAGTCACCCACTCTCATCCACTCATTCATTTGATCTGATCTCCTTCTTGGACGACAAGGAAACATAACTCCAGGTGATCTGCTTCCTTTGCTATTAATGTCCTTTACTCTCTTTTAATACAACACCTCGATAACAACCGAAATCAACCGAGCCACTTGCTGGTAAACAACAAACAACTACTCTATACCCCAGTCAAGAAACGCAATCATCCGTCCTCTGGTCCGCCCCCTTTCTCAACAGAATAGGATAAGGAAAACTCAAGACAATACACACAAAAACCCGAGACGAAACATATCACTCAGGTACACACACGACACAAGTGTACGGCATTGACTGCGGTACCTGAAATCTTTAATCTCCACATACTCGACTCCTCCATTACGAATCCAACCTCCCTCGACGCGCTGACGTTCACCGAAATATCCGAACTACTCGCCCTGACATTACAACGGGCTCTCTTGTTCCGTAACTGAACCTATTCCATACAACTCTTCAAATCTTGTTCCAACACCACCGCAACAATGGGCAAGTCTCTCATGGATAAGATCCAGGCCAAGCTGGAGCTCTTCCGTCTCGAGCAACGCTACACCCGCCGCCGTCACCGACGTTCCACCTTTGTCTCCAACGCTGTCTATGTCGACGGCGAGTACGTCTACCAGACTCCCAACAGCACCGGTTCTTCTTCCGGCTCCTCCAACATGGACGCTCTCCACGGTGACAAGGCCGGTGTCAACTCTATGGCCGCTCCCTCTACTGTTGTCATTGATGAGCACCATTTCCCCTCCGAGTCCCAGCACCAGCAACAGCTGCAACAACCACAGCTGCCCACCCCTGAGCGCAAGCGCCTAAACCGCTTCAGCTCCATTCCTCACTTCGGTGGCTCAAGCAGCAAGCATTTGTCCAGCGTTCAAGAGCGACGGAGCAGCATGATCCGATGAACGACTCACGGATAACCAAATCAATACAAGAAAAAAAACAAATCACAAAAATCATGCAATATTCTTCTTCACGATTGACGGAATCTGGCGCCAAGCGATGGATGACAGCTCAGGCGCAGGCGTAGCAGGCGCAATAAGCGTGTAAGCAATGGACACGATGAGATGAGATGGGATGGATGGATCGGACTTGACGGATACCCCCAATCCATTCAAGGTCTCCCGACGACGAAACTCGCCGAAATTTGTTGGTCACATACATGTCACAACATCACTACCTCAGCTTGTTTCTTGGTTGGATGACATACCAGCCATGGAATCTTGTTAACGACTTGTCACTTGTTGGTTACTTTCTTCCGTCCCGCCTGCTTCTTCATTTTCCCTTCAGATCTGGGGCATTTATGAAAGCTTCATTTATGAATATGTTGGGGAACAATGGATTTGCAGTGCTTTACAAGTTGGACGTGCATCGGTCATCACCGACTCTACCTAATTTTCCTTTTCTGGCGTTGATTTATACTTTTTTTGTTGCCGTTGCTTCTTCACAAAACCTATTGTTGCTCTGCTTCCCACGGGAACAGCTTGGGTGTGTTTTTAACTTCTAGAGCTGGCGGGCGACTGTCGGGCACTGCAATCTGTACATAGCACAAAAAAGTATTGCAGGCGGGGTTTTGACGGGAGGATATGGGTTTATGGTCAACCAAGGTACCAATGAATTGAAACAGATACCAATGTTCAAAACTGTCTTTGTCTAAAGATGAGGCGCTTAAGCTGTGATCTATGACGAGTGAGAATGCAGTAGAGAAACAAGTCTTGGTCAATACGAGATGTGGCATCGAGATTCATTTCCCCAAACTTGTTGAGATGTCGGTGTCTCAAACACTCTAACATAAAACAAGTATGGTTTTGTTATGTCATCATAAATGTCACAGACAGGAAACACGAGTGCGAATAAGAAGCATACTGCGAGAGAACATCACGAATGACGAGACAATACAGGTGTAAAAGGTCCGATGCGTTGTCACGGCGAATACGTATTGTACTGTACAAGTATGACACGAAACCTAACCTGATGCTTCGGCAGTCAACATTCTAGCGTGTCGTGTTATTGGGTCATGTGCCAACCATCGTCAGTTAAAGTTGCGGCGACGTTGGAAGATCAAGACGCCTCAGCAAAAGGAAATGACCTGAATTTGATGGCGCTAGTTCCAACATGACGCGATCATCGGAAATGTTGTTTGATCGACGCATTAATTCCAGAGGCCGTGTAGGGGCTTAGAAATGTTGTTGTCAGGTGTGTTTTATGCACGAATGTCTATGCTTTAGACAACATGCTAGTGATTCTCGGTCCATGCCGAATACTCAAGGATAGGACGTCAAGACCTATTGAATACGAAAAAGGATACTTGCAGGTGTAGAAAACATATGCGAAGATAGACACTGGCACTGAGGAACATCTAGCTTCTGCCACCAAGTATACTCTTACCCTATATCACCACAACCTCAACCCATTGTCTAGCCAACTCGACTCCGCAGACTATTCCATACCTTGAATTCCCAGTCCTTGCTAGCTGCATACTGTACTATGGTAGTAGTTTAACCTACTAATTGGGACGTTTGCGCATAGAGGTTGGTTGGTGGTAGAGTAATAGCCTACCTAAATGCTCATAGTTCAGCCTTATCGACACGACTACAAGACATTCATTCATATTCACGCATCTACCAGGGCAGAACGGTCAAAACCACCTTCAAAATAACACAATCTTAACATCAATAATGAATGCATCAACACCTATATCGGCAGCCAGGTATCACCGCCGTCCATGCAATCCTATATAAATCAACTCACCTCCTAAAAAAACTCCACAAACGCCCCTCGCTTTCCAATGCACACCTTCGAACAAAAAGGGGGGGGTATACGGCCATGATATGAAACCAGAAGCATTGGATGCCCATCCCATCTCCAGAAAAAAAAGACGCCACGCTCAAACAACAAGTCCGTCATAAGCTCTCTCCACCGTTCGGCTGCCCATGCCAGGCACAGTCCTCAACTGGGCAAGGCTGTCAATGCGGCCACCAGCCTCGTCGTCGTTAACTAGCTCGAGATAGTCGACCAGGTCGCGAGCCCTCTTTGCGCCGAAGCCAACGAGGCCTCGGATCTGGTCGAGGTCACGCGAGTTGACGATGTCAAGGAGATGTTGCGTGCGAGGCGACGCAGGGCCTTCGTCGTCACCCGAGAGGATGGACTTGGTAGCAAGAGGCTTGACCTTGAGCTTTCGAGACTTGGGCTTTGAAGCCTCTTGAGCAAAGGCTTCCTCATCGACGTCTGCCTCAGCAGTCTCATAATCGCCGTCGGCATCATCGTAGACGAGTCTTCGCTTCTTTCGTTCCGAGCGAGGAGATTCCCGACGAGGAGAAGGTACGGGAGCGGCTCCATCCAACCGTGCCCGTAGCCTTTCAATCTTGTTGAGTAGCTTCGCCTGTCCGGGGAAGAAAGGTAACGCCATCTCGTACATCTTGAGAGCGAGCTCGTCCTCGCCTCGTTCCTTGTGTTGCCGAGCAGCCAGAAGGAACCGCAAGCCATCCGACTTGGAATCTTCCCGCCACTCATCGCTGTCAATCCGCTTCTCAAGAGCTTCCAATCGCCTTTGCACCGCGTCGCTGATCTCAGGCTGAACTGTAGGCGGTGGTTGAGACTCCTTCTCGGCCGCAACTCGAGCAGCAAGGATCTCGCTGACCTTCTTCTCAACCATAGCCTCAATCTGAGCGGCCGAGACCGTGATAGATGCCGGAGCCGCCGGCCTTGAGATCTTGCTTGGTCTCATAGCGGCATCATTTTCAGATGGCCGCTTGGTCGGGTTGACTCGGCGGGCCAGGTTGGAGGTAACCAGAGGACGGGTGGCAGGTACAGGCTTCGACTTATCGGTGTAGACGCTGAAAGCCTTGACGGGCTTGTTGGCATCGGCGGCCTTGGCGGCGACATTGCCATTGTGCACGTTAGTGACGTTGGCAAGTGGCCGCAGAGGCTGGCGCTGGACATTGGAGCCCGAGAGTCCTGAGTTCGCCCTAGGAACTTGCTTGTAGACAATCTCGTTCTCAATCTCCCTAACCTCAATTCGTTTCGCGCGAGAGCTGACGTTGAGACTGCTGAGGGTATCAAGGTGATAACTTCGTAGGGGCGACAGGTTCAAGATCATGACGGTGATGCCGTTGTTCTGACCCAAGGACAGAATACGCGTCATCTTGGACTCTCGGTACGGTATCCTCTTGTCGCCGCGGCCGATGGCGTCGATGCACTGACTCAAAACAAAGAGACTCTTGTTGATGGCAGCAGATTCCACCAGCCTCTCTTTTCCATTGTCAGTTCGGCGGTTGTCCTCAGATCCAGCCAAGTCAATGGCTGATGCTGTGCTCTCCCGGACACCATCTCCAGTAGACTGCCTCAGCTTAACCCGGAGGATAGCATGGCTTCGACTGCTGTGGGCGTTGAGCTTGGTGGCCGCCGTGACACGGTTGTTGTTGGCCTCGATGTACATCTTCTCAAAGTCTTTCAGATCCTCGCAATCTCGTTCCGATAGACCGACCACAACTGTCTTGCCATTGGCCTCGGCCCGTAGTGGCAAGCCAGTAGGGGTTCGCTTCTCGGGCGGCTCAAGGAGATCGTAGACCTTGTCGTTGTAGATCTCGTAGTAAGACAGGAAAACCTCCACGTTGGTCTCACCATGAGAGTCCTTCATGATCTTCTTGCCTCTCCGGAAGACGTTGCTGAGCATTCGAGGAATCACCCCACGGTCTGCCAGCTTCATTCCTCCTCGCATCGTGTGTGTTTTACCAGTGCCGGTGACACCATAGGCGAATATTGTGACATCGTATCCCTGGAAGAGAGACTTGACGTGCGGCGCCACTATTCAAGTCAACACACCGACCCGAAACAACAACATGTTAGCTCATAAGATCGTACCTTCGGAAGTAAACAATTCCTCCTGAGTCGTTGATCGATCGTACACGCCATTGAACGCGAAGGAAAACTCCTCGACCTCGTTCTTGGGGTTGGGGATCTTGACAACCGTGTTTGGCTTGCTTGAATCGACAGTATCGGCTCGAACGATAATGTCGCATTCGCGCTCTTTCTCGAGCAGCGGCCGTATCCTGGAGACGACTCTGACACTCATCGTGTAATTCGGTATCGAGAGGATTGGTTGTGAGGAGGGGTTCACGGAGAGTAGTGCAAAGAAGAAGATCAAAGTGTCAAAAAGTCGGGCTCTGCCAGCCTACCAATTTGACCGCTACCACGTCCTGAAGGTTAGTAAAGGTTTACTATAGACGAGATGGCATGGGTCTAGTAGTTGAAATCGGTCAAGAAAGCACGGGCGTTGGCCCAGCAACGCGTACACGTGACATGACGTGGGAACGGGAAAAGCCGCTAACGATACTGAATCGCTTTTAGAGATGGCGCTTCGCTTCGGATGAGGTAGTAGATATACAAGTGCACAGCTCGTAAAGAGCTCATATCCAACAAAATGCGAGGCCAATTGCCGTTAACAAGAGCGGCGCGAGGGCTGAGGCTGCGGGCTCTACCCTCATATACTTGCACACAATGCAGGTCTATCCAGATCAATGCTGCACCGAGCACTGAGGCGCCCAAGGTTGGAGGTGATGCTTTTGGAGCTCTTGAGACGAGGGATCCCGCTGGTATGGTTGCGCTACGCCATTGAGTCATGATGGTGTTGAATTTTTGATCTAATACTGGTATAGATGCCCGATTTGAGGTCCTCGGTTCGCCATACTCGCTACTGTCTGTGACCCTGTCGGCATCACAGAAGCTCTACACTCGGAGGGGCACATTGGTTGCTGTTGCCGGTAAGCCTGATAGTGTATGTATTTGTCAAGCAGATATACCTATACTATGAGGTCTTGCTAACAATGATTAGGCGCAATCCACTCTTTCGATCCTGAACCCGATTACACGAGCCTTCACTGGCGTTCCCTTCCTCTACCAGCGCATCTCGGCCACAACACCCATCACAGCATTGATCTCGACAAAGTCGCCCACAACCACTTTCACAGTTCTTCACCTTGATGGAACGACGGATTGGATGGTCTCGCAGCGAAACGCGCTGCTAGCTTGGACAGGACATACTCTTGCGCCTTCAGCGCGCATCCAGAGCAGACTTACACTCGCCCACTGGGGCAACACCCTTCTGACCGGACGAGGTCTCGCTGCTCTATCAGCTCCTGGACAGATCTACGAACTTACTCTTAAGGAGGGCGAGGAGTTTGTGGCGCACCCTGGTAGTGTTGTCGCATACACTATCAACCGATACCCGCCGCAGCCTTTCCGGTTCAAGAGCAACAGCCTACGACTCCAGGTTCCTTCGCTGTCAAGATGGATTTCAGAGCCTGAATGGGTCAAGACTGTTCGTACCTCAGAAGTCTGGAAGTACCTGGCGCGGGCTTTGTACAGCGTGCGAACAGCGACTCGACGAACTATCTGGGGTGATCGTCTCTTCCTTCAGTTCCACGGCCCCACAAAGATCCTTATGTCCAGCCGAGGAGTGCGCGCTTCAGACGTCCTCACCAACAAACAAGTGAACGAGATTGCTGATGTTCAGCCTGGTGTGCTTGCTGGAGCTGTCGAGCTGACCGACAAGCCCAAGCTGACTGACGGTGCTGAGACCAAGAATGCGGCTGTCGAGGCTGTCAAGCAGGAGGTGGGCGACAAAAATGTGACAGGCATTCACGTTGCTACAGTTGAGAAGGATGGCAAGGTCAAGTTTGAGGACAGCAAAGACCTCAAGGAGTTTATCCGATGAGGGTAAGCTAATGTAGAAAAACAAGATTCGAGTGAGGTGGTGTTGCAGAGCGAGTATGAAAAAAAAAGGCATGAGAGCGAGGAGCTCTCACACAACGTTTGGTTTGTTATGTATGATTATCTATACTACCTATTTATAGAGCTGAAGCCTTATGTATCAATGTTGAAAAGGTTCAAACGAATATCACTTGCACTTTATGGGACAGGTTAGGCTTGATGATGCCTTGAAATCGGGTATCGTGATCGATCTCTTTCAGGGACTCTGAGCCATCTATTGAATGGCAGGACATGATATGAATTGTCTTGCTAAACACCCATACCCAAGATATTTATCTCCAAGTCCAGGGTTATCAGGCCTCACGCATTCGGACCCGAGCGGTCAATTCGGTCACTACCTCAAAGAGCGAATTATCATACAGCCTAAAAGACAGGCTTTACTGACTCATGCGGTCAGCCAGGTCAATCACTAGACTAGATGGCAAAACAAGGCCCTTCATTTCATAAAGGGTTCAAAAGTAGAAGTTCTATGTAAGCGTGAATTTCAACCATTGGACGACTCCCTGTGCCAATTACGCTTTAGGCTTAGAGGGTTCGCGACTTCGGCCTCTCGTCTTAACTCCAGAGGCCGAGTAGGAGATATATTAAAGATCAGCCCTACGAGTATGTATATTATTCAGCTCTAGAGGGGAGCATGAGTCGAGATGACTGCTTTGAGATTTGAGAAGCATTACGGCCAGCTCAACATGGTCTAGACTTGGTGTAGTTATGGGTCTTGATCGATATATCTGGGTAAAACGGCATCTATCAAACACATTTAGAGCTCATTCCGATTAGAAATCAAACTGAGACAAGAAAGTGAAGACATGAGAAGTGCTATCTTCGGCTTAAGAGCCGCCTACGTTAAACCCGAGCAAAACCCCAACGTTTGACGGATTTATGATCCCTGCCAGCGCGAGCAAAACCGATCTGGATTGAATTTCACCGAGCTCAAATCCTAATTCCCCGGACTTTACTTTACTTTACTTTACTTTGGGGGGAGCGAAGTAGCGGGAGATGTGCAATCTTGCTCCACTCACAAAGTCACTCAGCCCAGGCATGCGAGGAGAGGGTTAACGATTGACTAGGGTGCAAGAGATAAAAGGATTTGGAGTAGCTTTATGTAGTATTGATAGGCCGAGCTGGGGGTTTAAATTATTATTTAGCTGTTTGAGTCCCCGCCAAGCCTTTATATCTTTCTATTCTCTCTTCACTGACTGAGCCGCTTCCGTCACTGGCAACAGGGCGACTTCAATATCTGCCAGTGCCAGTGCCAGTGTCAGTCAATAATTCTTTATTTATTAATTTATTTTCTTGATCACCACCTGCAATCCTGAACCTTCATCGTTCACCATCCTCTGGATTCTTCACAACCGCAGCCATGGCTCGATCAACAACATCCTCGTCCTCAGAGACGGTTAACGAAAGAAACCTCAACATCACGACAGATTCAGAGAAACAAACATACAACAACACATCCACATCTCCTCCGAATGAGAAAACAGAGGCCAACATCCATCCAGAGCCCGCCAACGCCGTCGAAGCAGACCTTGAGCGTGGCGAAGATGATGAGAAGAAACAACAGCAGCCTCCCCCTGGCCCTCCGCCTGGAATGGCGCCCGCTGATTTCCCAGACGGAGGAGCAGAAGCCTGGCTTGTTGTTTTTGGTGGTTGGTGTGCTCTGTTCTGCACATTTGGCCTTGTCAACTGCGTGGGTGTCTTCCAGAAATACTATGTTTCTGGCCCCCTCAGGAACTATGATAGTTCTGCTGTGAGCTGGATCATGTCTGTCGAGGTGTTTTTCATGGTATTCTGTGGTGCATTTGTATGTATATCCCATGGTTCATGAGATAACATTTAACTAACCTCCTACTAGTTTGGCCGTCTCTTTGATAACTATGGTCCCAAGTACCTCCTCTGGTTCGGCACCCTCGCCTACATCTTTGGTCTCATGATGGTATCTCTATCAAAAGACTACTACCAGTTCTTCCTCTCGCAGTCTATCGTCGCAGCTATCGGTTCTAGCGCTGTCTTCAACGCCTGCATGTCATCGCTTGTCACCTGGTTCTTCAACCGTCGTGCTGCCGCTTTTGGCATCATGGTCTCGGGCTCATCTCTCGGAGGTGTTGTTCTGCCCATTATGATGGACAAGATGATCGCCAGCGTTGGGTTCCCCTGGATGATGCGTACCATGGCTTTCATGTTCCTCGTTCTGCTTGGTGTTGCTTGTCTCACTGTCAAGTCTCGACTGCCTCCTCGCCCCAAGCCTTTCGTCTTCATGGAATACGTCAATGGTCTTCGAGAGCTGCCCATGCTCATCACTGTCATCGGTTACTTTCTCTTCATGTGGGGAATGTTTCTTCCTTTCAACTATGTCTTGCTCCAGGCCGAGGCTGCGGGCATGTCTGAGACCTTGATTCCTTACCTGTTGCCCATCCTCAACGCTGTGAGGTAAGTTATTCACCGATGCTGATTACCCCCTTAATGTCAGTCAAGATGTGCTAACTCCATTATAGTATCCTTGGCCGTATCATCCCTGGCATCATCGCCGACAAGCTTGGCCGGTACAACGTCATGATCTTCATCACCTTCATTTCCGCCCTCTTCTGTCTGGTCATCTGGATCCCTGTCAAGGACACAGCTGGTATCGTTGTCTTTGCCGTCATCTTTGGCTTCTCTTCGGGTGGCTACATCAGCCTTGTCCCGACTCTCATTGCTCAGCTCTCCGACATCCGACAAATTGGTACTCGTGTCGGTGCCGCCTTCGCCATTCAGTCCTTTGGTGCTCTGACCGGTAGTCCTATCGGTGGTGCAATTGTGTCTGCTCAAGGTGGTGATTACCTGGGCCTGCAGTTGTTCTGTGGCTGTGCTATGATGGCAGGCTGCGTCGCATTTGTTGTTGCACGCTATGTGCAAGTTGGTTTCAAGGTGGTCAAGATTTGAGACCTGCTTCTCAAGTTTATCGACTTCAGTCGAGCATTGGTCATACATACGGACGGAAAAAAAGCAGAATAGAATGGGCTATGGATTTGATAGCACAAATATCAAGATCAGTGCCGCTTTGTGGAAGCCATCACTTCGAAACAAAAGGGGGTTGGTTTGAGGCAGAATATACCCATATACACGATGCGAGACACGAATAACCACTAATATGAAATGAAGAATGCGATTTAGAGTATACGGAATGTCCAAAGTTGTGTTGATCAAGTTTTGAGGTCAGCTTAGTGAGCCTGAACAAAAAGGCAGTGTCATGGTCACAGCACTCCCTTTTTGTATAGAACATGAGAATTATCTATAATTGCTATCCTAAAAATGATAATTTTAATAATTTGAAGAGATCTGACGAAAAATTGATGATATTTGCTACGTCGACAAGGAAAGTCTCTTAATTGTTAGTATCAATCTGCAAGCATCCATATCTAGGAGCACAAGCCATGCCTGCCTGTGGTGCACATGATAACGAAATATGCTAGTCATAGACTTGAATAAGTTAGCAACATGTCAAACGAGTTTGCGATAAACATGAAGAAATAGGTCAAGGAAGTTCTCAGGATGTAGATATTGGTGAGCGTTGGAATCATTTAGATCATAAACAGCCTCTGACTCGATGTATCATCATTGAACAAGGGAAGAGTGTTGGGAAAGGAGAGGGGTTTCACACTTAAACATACCATGTACTTTTCACGTGAGGCAACCACCCAGGCATTTAAAATAAACAGAAACCTATCAAGTCTGAATACAGTCAGTATCATCTCGGCAAACAAGGTTCAAACAAAGATAATGGTGGGTAGGGGTTCTCAGGATGTAGATATTGGTGAGGTTTGGAATCATTAAGATCATAAACAGCCTCTGACTCGATGTATCATCATTGAACAAGGGAAGGGTGTTGGGGGAGAGAAGTGGAAGATTCTTCAACATACCGTTTGCTTTTGGCGTTGGGCAACACTCACATTTGGAATAAACAAACCCATGAAATCTGAATACAGTCAGTATTGTCCAAGAAAACAACGATCAAACTATGATAATGGTGGGTAAGGTTTCTCAGGATGTAGATATGGTGAGTGTTGGAATCATGAAGATCATAAACAGCCTCTGACTCGGCGTATCATCATTGAAATGAGGGAATGAAGAGATATAAGAATCACGTACCATACAAAATCGCCTGAGGCGCATCTTAGAATGAGTGTAGAGCTACAAAGAAAACCTTGACATAGTTAGCAATGTTCAACAACAATGATCAGACTATCTCAATTGATGGGAAAGGTGCTCAGGATGTAGATATTGGTGAGTGTTGGAATCATTCAAGTCATAAACAGCCTCTGACTCGGTGTATCATCATAGCAAATGTGTGGTACTGGTGACGTAGGAAAGGGATGGGGTTAGAAACGTACCTTTTGGAAGAAACCTGACTGCCCAAGTGTGAGATGGCACAGTTCAGAGCTTCACGTGGAAACAAAACAAAACTCCAATTCTCTAATGTAGCATCTCTTCCTCGCCCAGAAGAGTTATGTACAATCGCTTCCGTCCCGTTCGCCCGCGCTGTCGTGTCGTGCTCATTGGCTACCATCGACAGTCGCCTTGACGGGGTTGATCTCAACTCCGTACTTCTCACCGAGTCGCTCCGCCCTTCGCTCTTCGAATCCGGGACCTCGGATGCCTGTTGGTATGTGAGATAGTGGACGTAGAGAGGGCATACCGTGCGCGACTTACCTCGGCCCTCGCCAATCTCTGCAATAGTCTGTTCAATAGGCAATCGGGTGCTTCGTCGCATAATTTCCTTGCGCTCGAACTCATCACCCTCCCTCTTGAAGCTGTCGTATCGGCCACCGAGGTAGTGGAACATGCCCTGGAAGATGGCAATACCAGAACCGAGACCCACGACGATGGGCATTCGTTTTGCTGCAGAGTGTCAGACCATGTTCTATCGTGAATTGAGTTGTAGAATTATATCATACTGGGAAGACCGAGAACGGCGCCCAGGGCAAAACCACCAAGAGCAGCTGAGTAGGGGTCGTTCTGTTCGCGAAGGTTCATCGAGGTTCGCGAGAAGAAGACGTAGGCGGCGGGAGCGGCGGCTAGATGACATAGTTAGCACTCTGGAGCCTCCAATTGATACTCTCCACCGAGTGTATCGTACCTCCAATGCCGATAATGGGAGCACCTCGCGTGAAGACGCTCAGAATGCCGACATTGTGCTTTGCCAGGGCATTCTTGATTGAGGAGAGGAAGAGACCACTGAGACCACCAACGACACCAGCCTTTGCAGTGTCATCGAGGACATCGTGGGGCTTGAAGTAGGTATCGGACTTCTTGTGAGCCGGCAGATTCGCGCTCGACGGGTGCTCCATGGCGATTGCGATTGCGTTGAAGAGATGGGAGCTGTTTTAGTTTATTTCTTGGGCCCGAGGTTGAAGCCGAGCTATGGATACAAACTGTAGGATTGAGAAGCCTCCACTGCAGCACGTGACGTTGGTCATCCAATTGCTTTATTCTGATTGGTTGATAAAGCTTGATGAAATTCGACCTCGGACGGTCGGTACGTACCTCTTACATGCCCCACTGCTGGAGACTCAGTGAGAAAAATCCGCTGCGAGCTTGACAAGATATTCTTCTACTTCGGTTTCAAACATTGTCGAAAATACTCAATTCAGGCACTGACAAATCGCATAAAGCTCTGAATATCAGTACTTTTTATTCAAACATCAGATTTAAAGACTCATTCTACCATAGCGACGTCACGCAGCTCATCCTCAAACACGACGTCATCCCGGCGCCTCTTACACGACCTGATAAAAGGAAACAACCTCTTCAAGCCGGGCATTATTCAGCTCATCTGATCTTGAGATTGTCACGAGCTCAAATGACCAACTGATATCACCACTCTCAGTATCAAAAAGTAATTCTCAGAGATGGATGGCATCACAAGATTGACACAAGTCGAGGAGGAGGAAGCCGATGAATGGATCAGGAGATGTGGAATTAATCCTTCTACCAGTGAAGGAAAAGCAGGCCAGCCTCCTACTCCTCTCCCAAAGGACTGTCTTCCTTATCCCTCCTGCCACGAGGGCCACCCCCATGCGCCCCAAAACGGCGTCCTATATCCTGATGCCGACCAAAACTACCATCCGGCGCCTTCTGGACGAGAACATAGTGATATCCACCGATTCTTGCACATTTATGAGCCTGGTTGGTATTATCCGCCTGACGGAGGCGAGCCGACTGAGGTCATGAACACCACTGCGACTGATCGTGCTTCGATGAGCGCTACGGCCTTCAATAAGATGAGAAGGGCCGATGCCAAGGAGCAGTTTGAGAATAAGAAAGTCTACTTGGAGACCAAGGCGAAAGAAAGAGAGAAGAACAGGAGAGAAGGGACTGGGGCGATAAAGAACATGGACGAACACATAGAGAAGGTAAAGGCCAAGAGCCGGGATGAGTTAAGGGAACGGAGAGAATGGTTCCAGAGAAACAGAGAAAGGGCTGAACAGGAGAAGATGCAGCAGCAGCAGCAGCCGATTAAGAACGAAAATGATGCCGAGAAACAGCAAGAGCAGGAGGAAAAGAAGCAAAATCTCACCACTGACTCACACACAAAGCCTACAGAAGGCTCAATCATCCCTCAAAAGCGACCTGCCGACGAAGAAGCCGTCCCCATGTCCAAGAATGCTCTCAAGCGTTTGAAAAAGCAGCAGCAATGGGAAGCCGGTAAAGAGGAACGCAAGCAGAAGCGCAAGGACAGCCGTGTCGCCCGCAAGGTCCGCAAGCGCGAAGAAAGGGCTGCCCTCATTGCCCAGGGCATAGACCCCGATGCCAACAAGAAGGAGAAGCCGCCTTCTATCAATGTGCCCATCTCGCTCATCTTCGATTGCGACTTTGAACAGTACATGCGGGAGAAGGAGATCATCTCGCTTGGCAGTCAGATCACCAGGTCATACTCGGAGAACAAGAACGCGAGATATCGCACCCAAATTTATGTCTCTGATTGGAATGGCAAGCTGGCTGAGCGTTTCCACCAGATTCTCGATGACAAGCACAGGAATTGGAAGGGCATTGACTTTGTGGATGGGGATTTTATCGCCTGTGCAGAAAAAGCTCGAGAGCAGATGAAGGGCAAGGACAATCAGGTCACCGAAGCCCTCCAGAGGAGCATTGATGACAAGAGCCCTTGGGTCAGGGACGCAAAGGACCCTCTTCCCCTACCTGATCCCGAGCCAGAGCCTCGTCCCGAGTACAACGACATTGTCTACCTGTCCTCCGACTCACCATACACGCTCGAACGCCTCGAGCCCAACACAAGCTACATCATCGGCGGTCTCGTCGACAAGAACCGTGAGAAGGGCCTGTGCTACAAGCGCGCGAGGGAACGTGGCATCCGCACGGCTCGGCTACCCATCGGCCAGTACATGGTGATGCAGAGCCGGACAGTACTTACGACCAACCACGTCGTTGAAATCATGCTCAAGTGGCTCGAGTACGAGAATTGGGGCGACGCTTTCATGAGTGTTATTCCCAAGCGCAAGGGTGGCCAGCTGAGAGAGCAGGGAGGCGGTTCCGGTGAAGCAGAAGAAGCAGAAGAAGCTGAGATCGAAGAGCTTGAGGAAGAGAGTGAGGAGATCAAGGATCCTGATGCCGAGGAGGCCACCTCTGAAAAGAGCACTCCTGAGGAGGAAGCCGCTTCAATGTAGAAGCGTTTGTATTAATGCCATACTGCGCCAACCAATTACAAAACCAAATATCAGATCTACCGAATGTACATTGTTCATAATTCCCATCCCATTTCATATCACATCTAGAAATCCATGCCATCATCCTCTCGCTCCCGCTTGACCTTTACATCTCTCTCATCCTTCATCAACCCATTGACAAAATGTCTAAACTGCTCAATATACGGCTTCAGGCTTGTCTTTTCCCAATCAGCTGGGCCCTTGCCACCCTCCTCTGTCTCCTCGCTCTTCCAAGAGTCAATCTCTGCTAGAAGTCCCTGCACCGTAGGGACGCTCAGGGGGTCAAAATCCTCAAGGTTCTTGGTGTTGATGGGTACACAAACGCGGCCGGTGCCGGGATGCACAACGAAGGGACTCTTGAGCAAATGGTTGAGTTTCTTGCTGACTTCGATATCCAGTCGGGGGTAGGTGTATTCCAGAACGATATCTTGCTTGGCTTCGAGGAGTTGTCTGGCGTCGAGGTTTTTGCTGGCACCTGACTTGGCTACGGCATCGATATCTGCCCATTTTGATGCCGAAGCACGGCCAGGAGCAGCATCCCATTTTCTTCGAAGAGACTCGTTGAGGTTCTGGTTCGGCAGAAGTTGCAATAGCTTCTCAGATTGCTCAGCTGAAGCCCAGGGGTCTTGAACATCGAGAACGTCCTCCTGGAAATGAGTCTTGAGAATCTCCAAGCTTCGTCTGCGTTGAATTAGCATACCGTTATGTATAGTAGACTTGTTCATGAACTTACGATAGATGAGGATGTAGTGGTCTCCTCACATTTACCTTCTTTCCGCTCTGCGCACCTCCCTTTACCACCTCAAGGTAGCCCGCAATCGCCCTTCTCTTCTGATCGTCCATACTCCGAACCTTCTTGTCGCAAACCCATGCGTGAGCACCTCGTCGACCTGAGTACACCCACATGATGTGTTTGAAGCCAAAATCTTCTCGCAGCGCCACATCAACCACTTTGATAGCCATTGTCATGAATTGCCAACACTTATTGCAGATATTCGCCTTGTCACAGCACGTTCGAATGTCGTCATAATCTGTCAAATCGATATCGAAGCACAGTTCCTTTGCAAGGGGTTTGAAGGCGGATGAGTTGCGGAGCGTCTTTCGGTCGCGAGGGTTGGTGGTGTAGACAGGGCCGATTTCGAATCGGGAGGGCATCAATCGGAGGACGTCTTTGCGAAGCCTATGATAAGATTAGCATTTGAGCTGTTATATAAGCAAGCAATACGTACATATCATGCGTAGGAAAGGATTGGTATCGGAGGTAGGCATCGTTCTGAAGTGTAAAGGCGAACTCTCGATTTCCAAAGTCGTTTGTTGGTGTAGGGCTGTGGTTGAGCCACTGGAAGAGGTATCGCCAGGGGAATAATCGCTGGTAGAAACTTCGCATGACTTCTGGATCTGAAGCCCTCAACGACATGGCATCACTGTATTCCTTTAGCCCATCCTGTTCGTATTCGACCTTCTTGACTCTACTCACGGGATAGCTACTTGTGAGCTTGGCAGGACAGGCGCAGAGCTAGCGGGAAACTCATCATCGTCTGCGTCGATATCATCGAACAAATCCTCGAGCTGCTTAATATCCTTCTTGGCATCCTCTGCCTCGGTCATGTTGACATCGGGTGTTGGCGCATTGGGGGTTTCATTAGAGACGCCCGCCTCCTCCATAGGCTCGTCCTTAACGTTGCTTGGAGATGACATGGCTTCCGGTTCGACAGAATGGGGCATTTTGCCTATCAAGAAGAATTGCGTATACTGTCAGTTTTTTTATTGTTGTATGATTTCGCTGGTTGTTGGTTGTCGCAGTGATGGTAGCAAGATTAATTAGCGGACGAGGGGTGGAACGCGTTTGGACGCGCCTTTTCGCGTAAATCGATTTCTACTTTGGGCACTATCACGATACGTATCTTTATCAACCCCCTTCGAATGCCCTTCTCAGTACCTATCAATTCTCACAGTTATACGGCTCTTCTGTTAATCAGGTTAATTTATAACTCATCAGTTAAATAGACTACTCAGAATCGTATTAAATGAGAACCTACTGCGTGGCACATATACTTTAAGGTAGAGATTCCCCTAAGAAGAAGCGAAGTCTTATAAGAGGAGGTCATGTATACAATGAACGTAGAAGCGTACGTCAGATCGGTTCTCAGGATTAGAACCTGTGTCTATATCTATACTCATGGGTATTTTCCAAAATACATTCACCACTATATTGGCCCTGTTACTCGACCTCTTCAATCTTCCTAATCATATCGCCACCAATCCTTGCAATCTCCAACAGCACCGCCTTTCGGTTCACCTCAACAACATCGCCATCCTCATCAGTGACCTTGTGGAAGTTATACGGCAAACCAGCTCGGAACTTTTGCTGCTGAAGCTTCGGGCACCAGATAGCGCCGATGACAGCGTCATCCTCATCGCTGTTGTTGGTACCCCTGAAGAACACGAGCGTATCGTCATACGCACGCTGCAACTCCTGCATGAGAATATCGACGGGATGAGCGCGGATGGGGAGCGGCGCACGGCCAGTGCGGTCGTCAAGGTTCTTGAATTGGGAGTGGCGGCGGGCTGAAGGGTCAGAAGCGGCCTCTCGAAGAATTGAACGGATGGCCTTTCGTGAAAGATGGAAGAGGACGTCGTAGTCTTCGAGGGATGTATCAAAGAGCTCAGTAGCATCAATCCGGTATCCGCTGTCTTTGACGAGTTTGCAGGCGGCCTTGGCCAGTCGTGTCATACGCGAAGCGATCAGTTTAGAGGGTCCGTTGCGAGTATAAGCTAGACCAGAGGTGTCATTCGAAGTAGCAACGATCATAACGGTATGGTTCATGTTGGGGTCCTTCTTGCGCCAAGCCTCAAGTTCCTTGCGGATGTTATGGCGGTCATCATCCGACAGTTCCTCAGCTGAGTCGACAATCAGA
Organism: Fusarium sarcochroum; assembly: GCA_013266185.1. Classification (NCBI taxonomy): domain Eukaryota; kingdom Fungi; phylum Ascomycota; class Sordariomycetes; order Hypocreales; family Nectriaceae; genus Fusarium; species Fusarium sarcochroum. The sequence continues at coordinate 27,008 of JABEXW010000358.1, read as the reverse complement.
GGTTCGTCACGCCAATCCCATCGAGACAGGAAGGTCAATGTGCGCAAGAAACCAGTTGAAGCACTTGTCGGGGCTCGCCAGGGGTAGGGCTGCAAGAACACGTGCAGGACAAAGAGCTCGATAAGCTCCTCGCTGATGTGGCTTGACAGCTTATGAGAGTTGAACCAGTGCTTTACCAAGCGGATGGTTTGTGATAGAGGGTGAAGCCTTGTGCAGAAAGTCGAGATGGTCTGTGTGTGGATTGGTAGGGTAGCAAAGAACCAGTTGGTTCTAGCGAGGGCCGCTTCTGACTCCTCACGGATATGATGATCGAGTGTCTTATTCGTAATCTGTCGTTCAAAGAGGGTATCCTCCAGGTCGGCATGGATCCTCAGCCGGAAGGCAGCACCAGAGTCATACACGATATCTAGGTATGCCAGGTTCTCGATGCCAATTTCTCTGTTCTCTCGGCCGAGGTAGGTTGTGATGTTTTCCTTGGCCGACGTGAGTCTTCTGTCGAAATCAAGGAGAAACTCAATCTTCATCTCCTGAATTGCTACCAGGTTCTCCGGCCAGCGGCTTGATGCTTCAAAGTAAAGGTTAACGTCGATCGGCTCGATAGTGCCTGTATGGAAGCCGGGACTGGGAGCTTCAACTGAAGCGTATCGGGCAGCTGGCGAGACTGCTGAAAGCTGTCGAATCTGCAGTGGCAACTCCTCGAGGTTTCGGATATCGTACTCAAGAGTTTGGAAAGCTCGTCGGGCCACATCGAAAGCCTCCTTATCCATGTGAGAAAATGTGATGATGTTGGAAAATCCGGCACCGAAGGCAGTAATTGCCTCCTCAGCAACCTTCAAGTGTCGTTTCAGGGTGTGTGCTGAGATCTCCTCGCAAATTTGGAAAGGCACCTTGCTCGACCACTCGACGCACTCCAAGATACTACCATCTTTGAAACGACGCAGCTCAGCCTTATCACCCCAGAACTGTCGGAACTTCGCTGCGTCCTTTTGCTCCTCTGCAGCGGGACCATGCTCCATCTGACGAGACATCTGGGCAAACTCAAACATGACTCCAAACTGAACCTTGCCGGAGCCCGAAGGAGGTGCAGAGCCCAGTGACCACCCGGTCTTGGAAGGGAACTGGAAGTGCACAAGGTGAGCTCGAGTGCCATAAGCCTTCTTCAGCACCTTGTGCGCTTCCAAGCTAAAGTCCCAGAGAGCACCTCTGCGATCAGGGGAATTTGAGGACCCAGCGATATCCTGGCTCTTGATCTCAAAGACAGCATCGAATGTCTGGATAGGCGCATCTGACTTTATGATAAATGTTGGGTCAAACTTGTCGGCGGCTTCGTCGGCAAGGAGGTCGGTAGTCGACTTGGCGTGCATTTGAAGGAGACTGGCGGACCAGGGGCTCATCTTGAAGAGGACATTGAGTTCTCGAACCGGGTCAAACATTACAGGGCCAGCTTCACGAACAGAATCGGCGCTAATCTTTAAGGACCCGAAAACGAAGGGCTTCTTGTTAAAGTCGGTTGCCGAAAGGAATTGAACTGCAGCCTTGAAAAGCTCAGTACTGCTGAGTGAGTTTGAAAGTGCTGCGTGGCCATTTCGTCCACCCATTTGAAGAAGGAGAGCGATCATAACAGACCACTCGAAATGACCAAAGCCACCCTGAGATACGGAACTACCAAAGCCTCTCTGCTGAAGCCAGATTCTTCCGAGCACACACGCATCAGTCAGAGCTGGACACTCGTTCTTAGCGTGTGTGAGAACGCGCAGGTAAGAAATGAACGTCTCTTCCGCTTTCAAGGTAGAGTTGTAAAAAGGAGTACCGGGCTGAGACTTCTTGTCGTCGGTCTCGCCAGTCCGGTTGTTGTTGGCGCTGGGGAGCAGCTTTGACTTGGGAAAGAGAGCATCAGGGGCGCAGGGGATAAGTCGAATGGTGTACGGGGACTTTGCCACCTTTGCCTTTTTCTTAGAAGCTTTACCATTGGTTTCCTTGGAGTCTTCGTCCTCCTCGTCTGGTTTGGGTCGAAGGGCCAACACAGGCAGAAGCGGGTTCTCGTTGAGGTATTCGAAGCCGATGTCCATAGAATCTTCCAACTCTTTCTTCACGGCGGCGGCAATGTAGGCGATATAGTACGCTCTGCGGTAAAAGTATCGCATGCTCGTAAAGTCCTTCTCCTGGAACATGGTCTTGGGCATCTGGACTACCATGTCGATACCAAACTGAGCCTGGGACTTGACCATGGTCTTGGCGACATAGCTACCGACGACATTGTACGAGGCTGGCTTCTCAAAAGAAAGCTTGTAGGGCGCATCCTTAGCGGGCTTCGGATCGGGGTAGGGAATAACAATGCGATGCTTCTTCTCAAAGCGAGTTGTGGCTTCAGTGATCTAGACAATGTTTTAGTGTTTGAGGATGGGTAAGTTTAAGGTGAAAGAACAAACAGGTTCGGGCCCGTGGGGAGTCGCAGTATCTACAGCCTCCTTCAGACGGTGAAGATTTGCGTCCACGCCCTTCAATGCCTTTCCATAGTCGAGTTTTGCTTCCTTGAGTAGCTCGTCGGTTTGGAGGACAAAGGTGCTAGCAGTAGAGACTCTGGCAGAGCTACGAGCCTCAAAATCAATGAGGCCATCGTGCCTTAGACCAGCCCCGGAGTGATCGAGCTTCCGGCGCTTTGAACTAGACTCCATTACGATAGTTTTTGAGGCGCCGACTGCGTAAATGGCGATTCCCGTCGTTTCGGAGGTTCCTTGGTGTTGAAGCTGCCGCTATTGTTTGGACCGGGCCTGGTATTTTTTTTTCTGCGGTCCATCTCTCATGCGGGGCGATAAGGTCCTTATCGGAAAGGGTACGTACCTTTAATAAATTCACATCCACCTCATCCATCCCACCCGACACACTCAGCTTTGTCGGATCCGAAGCTTGACGAGAGATCATGGTTGTGATCAAGAATCTCTACTATGGAGCCGATCGTCACGAGCTTCGCTTTGAAAAGACGCCAAATCTTCCTTGCACTCACAATATGCAGCTACTGCTGTACGATCATTTGGAATTGTTCAGGCGATCATTGAAACCGACTCCTTGCTTCAGTTGAATCCGCCAAATAGAGCCGCCTTGCAGAACGCTCAGGCCCAACCGCCAACGTATTAGCCTATTCACGACCGGACCACTCCCACTCTGATATTCTCGCCCTTGTGAACTCTTCACATTAACTATTAGTGCATCCATCCATCCATCCATCCCCCCTCCAAGAGCGGTGATCGTCAGCCATGGGTTCAAGCCATTTTACAACCTGAGACAAGTCGATTTCATGTTCGTGAAGCGAGCGCACTAATTACTCCGGACTATGTGTGTAAATTAGGAAACGCACTCTACTGAGACAACGGTTTGATGATCTGACCCTTCACAACAAAGCTTTCGGGGTTGTTTACCATTCCAGCCCAAGACAAAAAAAAAGAGATGACCCTGAAAATCAACGACAACTCAACTTAGACAAATATCCGCAGACACGCACTTGTATGCTGATGGGCGCTCAACAATGCAGCTTCTACAGTAGCTGTGCTCTTTTATGCATTAGTTTTCAGAACCCCTACTTGATCAAGGTGACCTAGTCGCTGCAGGTTTCTTCCGCCCTTGACGGCTGTAGGCTTTTGAGTTGACGATTGGTCCTTGACGTAACACCAAAAGTGCCCCCGCGTCCTGTCTCGTGCTGTTTGTTTTGTTGTGTTTTGAATGTCTTGCTTCTCCTTGCCTTAACCTCCATACCACTTAGCCGGAGTTGGCCTGGCAAGCCCCAGATGCACCGACGCCAAGTTCCGCTTTCTCAGTCTCGAATCATTGCTTTTTTCTATTTTGTGCACTTGACGGCACGCAGCATGTAAGGAGAGTTTACGCTGGAGTTCCCGGAGATTGCCTCCTCTTATTCAAGAGGCGGGTATAAGAGCAAGGTGACCCATGTCCAGCATGTTGATGGCTTGCACTGAGCATAGCATGTATCTGGTTGTTGAATAATCAGGCTGTGGTCGTTGACGAATCGCCTCGTTGTCTCTGATTCGCCTCCGATATCTTCTCTTTTCTTAGACTTTTGCCTCGCGGCCCGTCACTTTTCCTTTCATCATAATAATAACCCGTGCTTGAATCACTTGACCCTGCTGTTGAGAGCATCAACGTCAGTATATTTTGAGCATTCTTCCACATCATCAATAATGGAATCATACACAAAACAACGGCCATCTCTTTCCCTCTCTTCATCAGCCATGGATATAGATACCGATCGGAGGACACCATCACCAGTACCTTCACTGGGTCACGACGCCCTCCACACTCCCACAGCAGAGATGCCCACGCCGCCAGCTTATACTTCCACTTTCTCGCTACCTATAAACGCCGCCAAGAACCTATCCGTCGAGGCCCCCGGCTTTTCAAACATCACAAACGCCGACAACGACTTGTTGCCTCCTTCTTTGCCTCATACCAAAACGTGTGGACTTGATAGACCCGATATGTCTGTCATTAGCGGAACTCCCGACTTTCTCCTTCTGTACTGCTTCAACATACACAGAGCGGTAAACTTTTACTCGCGCTGCTTCGGCTGGAAGTTCTATGGCGACATGAACGCTCAGCAGTCGGATGACCCGTACATGAGGCAATGGGGATCTTCGCACTTTGACGTGCAGCCCATGAACTTCTTCGACTCCAACCAGGGCGGCAGGTCCCGCATTACAGGAGCCTTGATCCAGGTGAGAAGCACACCAGATAGTTGTGCTCAACTTGCGTACAAGCGACAGATAGCCATGACGAGCGGCACAACTCCTACGTGCCACATTCGGGTGGCTGATCTCGGGATGGCTGAGGAGTTGATCGAAGTTCATGAAGGCGAGATCAAGCACTTGCGGTTCGGCGTTCGACGAGGCATCATGGATATCGGCGAATTCGTTGATCCGGAGGGAAACTTGATTGGACTTGTTTCTCTGCACCCGGAAAATGCCACAACCGCAATGAATGTGGATTAAAGAGTAAAGTGGTGAGTTCTCATGGGGAATAATTGATGTGGGGGGATAAAGGAATACCCGGTGGTTTATTTTCATTCTTCCGCTCAAGCATGAGCGTGCACTAGGCGTATTGCCATGATTCACTTATGGGATGATTATTTGAATTAGGAGTTTGGAGTTTTCGGTCAACAACATCATGGGCATAGGGCGTTGTCAAGGGGTGAGGAGGAAGAGCCTCTAGTACGTAGCCGACCCCTCGGATCGGAAAGCAGTCGGAACGGAATAGTGACCCAGATAGTAGTCACAACAAATACTACTAATACCAAGAAACACCATTGAACAAAACGGTGACTGAACCCCGAGCTGACTGCCTCGAAATGTCAGTGAATTTACCAAACAGAGTTAGTCCATCGCGACCAAAAGGCCTCTCTTTGCCTGTCATGAGGAAATCCTTTCCGTCATGACAAGTCAACTCCCGAAACGAATAGCCGGTGCCTTCGGAAAACCCATTACCCGCACTGACTGCCCCGGACTTGAGCCCCCGCTGTCCTGCCACTTTATCCTCGGTCTTCACTTGGATTTTGGTGAGGAAAGCGGAAGCACGGGGGGAAGCACGGGGAGATCCTCCACTTCCCGCCCGTCAAGTGTTGATTGCATGACCCGGCAGCCGTTAGCTACAGTACTATGAGTGCAGTAATAGCAGTGATCCGCCTAAATATTCCCTGTTATCGGCAGGATCACCGAATGCCGATTTTCGCTCCCGAGCTTTGGTCGCGGAATCATACTGAAACTTAGACGGAGGTCGACTTACGGTTCCGGCCAGAGCCGGCCTTAATAAACGGATGTCCCCCGCCCACGGCCCGCGCTCATCCTGGATCGTCAAGCTCAAGCTCAAGCTCACTCTTCATCTCAAGGGTCCTTCTCATAACATTTCTTTACCTTCTCTCACTTTTGTTGCTGTTCGGAAAGTAAAGTGCTATTGCATGAAGCTCAATTGATCATCCAACCAAGCATACCCCACAGCTATTCCCTTAGCCGACAGCAGGATTGTCGACGTTGAAGCTATTTCCGCCCAGCTCATCCTCTCTCTCTCTCTAAACACACACACACACACAAGATGCCTTCCGCAGCTTTCCGGTTACGGACTCTTCGAGCTTTCGCTCGCAATGCCTCCAACGTAAGTTCCCCGCTCAGCTCAAAGCTTCATGCAAACCCAGGCGCATACTCACCACTCACCACTCTCCAGCCCAATGCCGTCCTTGCGCGATCCTTCTCAGCGACCGCTCGCCGCGCCGAGATCAACAAGGTCTTCCCTTCAGCCAGGGAAGCCCTCAAGGACATGAAGCCTAACACGACCCTCCTCTGCGGTGGCTTCGGTCTCTGTGGTGTCCCCGACTCTCTCATCAACGAGATCCTCGAGAAGCCTGAGATTAAGGGTCTGACGGCCGTCTCAAACAATGCTGGCACAGATGACTTTGGTCTCGGCAGACTGCTCAAGACCAAGCAGATCCGCAAGATGATTGCTAGCTACATTGGCGAGAACAAGACCTTTGAGAAGATGTACCTCACTGGAGAGGTCGAGCTTGAGCTGACCCCCCAGGGAACTCTGGCTGAGCGATGCGCCGCTGGTGGAAAGGGTGTGCCCGCTTTCTACACACCCGCTGCCTTTGGCACAGTCGTCCAGACTGGTGATCTTCCTCTGCGCAACAAGGCCGACGGCTCACCCGATGTCTACTCTTACCCCAAGGACGTCAAGGTCTTCAAGGGCAAGTCTTACCTCCTTGAGGAGAGTATCGACGGTGACTATGCCTTCGTCAAGGCCTACAAAGCCGACAAGCTCGGTAACTGCCAGTTCCGCCTCGCTGCGCACAACTTCAACGGCGCCATGGGTCGCAACGCCAAGATGACCATTGTCGAGGCCGAGCACATCGTCGAGCCCGGTGAGATCCCTCCCGAGGCTGTCCACCTGCCCGGTATCTACGTCAAGCGCGTCATCCAGAGCACCGAGGAGAAGTCGATCGAGAAGTACACCTGGGCCAAGGACCCCAACGACCCTGAGGCCACCAAGGCTCTGGGCTCTGGTGACACAGCCGCCAAGCGTGAGCGTATCGTGCGCCGTGCGGCCAAGGAGTTCAAGAACGGCATGTACGCCAACCTGGGTATCGGCATGCCCATGCTCGCCCCCGGTTTCGTCGGCCCCGAGGTCGAGGTTCAGCTCCAGTCCGAGAACGGTATCCTCGGTCTCGGTCCTTACCCCCAAAAGGGTTCTGAGGACGCCGACCTGATCAACGCTGGCAAGGAGACCGTGACACTTAAGCCTGGTGCCGCCGTCTTCGGTAGCGAGGAGAGCTTTGGCATGATCCGCAGCGGTCGCATCAACCTCACCATCCTGGGAGCCATGCAAGTCAGCGGCAATGGTGATCTGGCCAACTGGATGCTTCCCGGAAAGGTCAAGGGCTTTGGCGGTGCTATGGATCTCGTCAGCAACCCCAGCGAGACCAAGGTTGTCGTGACGATGGAGCACACCGACAAGAAGGGCAACCCCAAGATTGTGAAGCAGTGCGCATTCCCTCTGACTGGACGGGCTTGCGTGTCGAGAATTATTACCGAGCTGGTGAGTTTCACCTATCTACTGTCTCATATTGATGATATACTAACTATTCAATCAGGGTGTCTTTGACGTTGACTTTGCCCACGGCCTTACCCTCATCGAAATTGCCCACGGCGTCACCGTCGACGAGGTCAAGAGCAAGACCGAGGCTCCCTTCCACGTCGCCGAGGACCTGAAGCCCATGCAATAGAGAAGATATATCAAACAAGAGAAAGAAAGATATTATGATTTGATACCATAGGGCGTGTTTGGGAAAAGCGTTGGCTGAAGAATGATTACCCGGTTTCGGATTAGAAGCTTCAAAGTTGGATGAGGCGGATGGCTTGAAGCCATCGCATCACAGGGCGGCCGTTGTCAAGCCATATACATGGCTTCGCTTGTTCCCGTTTGAATGTGGAAAAGAAATAGGCGATTGCTCTAGACGGAGTCTCCGTTATGATTTAAGAGCGGCTAAAGATTTGAAAGCGACAAACAATAAAAAAAGTTATAAAATCTACATATGTTTGCAATTCTGTGAAAAACTGGTCAATATTTTCTCATGTTTAACTTGTAGTTGAGTCGCGATGAGCTGACCCGTCATTTTGTAGTGAGATGACATTCCACCAAAACGCGTTATCACCAAGCGGGTTTCAACACCCTTGCCACTCTCTCAACCTCACTTAATAAGCCAACCTCGAATCCGACCTCTTTAAAGCGTATTTCTATGATTTCTTTGGTCTTGAACAACGCTCCCAATCATGTTCGACCAGGATTCAGGCCAAGCCTTTAGGGAATATGTCATGTCGCGTGGTGCCCTCACCGAAGCCGACCAAGACTCAGCAGATTGGAGTCGTCGTCGGCCATATCCTTCCTTCACTCCCCGTGGCACCCGAGGCCCTCGACCTTTGGTAGACATGGCTATAAGTGTCGTCGCCGATAATATTGGCAAGGTCCGTTCCGTGGCACATCTCGAAGCTATTCCAAATAATATGTTATGGCGCATCTGGCGGTATCTGGAGGCAAGGTCAGTCAAGACGGCGGATGGCGCGGATTACCTAAAGACTTGTGGACTTGTGAAACTAATGCTATAGTAGAGGCGTATGTCTTCAAGCCTGGAAGCTCTTCTCTAAAATCCTCATGGATGATCAAGATGACAAGACTCTTGGTCTGTACCGCTTTCGACAGCATATTTGCCGTCCTGGCGACGATCTCACCCGTTACACCCAGCCCCTGACAGCACCACCCACAGACTTTATCACACATCTCGTCCTCACTGGAGGCTGCTCCTTCAGTACTCACGATCTCCTTTGTCTTGCCGACATGCCCAATCTCGGTGCCCTAGAGCTCATTCAGCCGGCTGATGAGCTCCGGACTGTGTTCCCCCGTGTCTCGGACCGTCTAGTCCGGGGGTGGACTGAGAAGTCTGACCCTTTCCCCTTGCTGCGACTATTACGCATCTGGGGTGATCAGTCAACTACGCAAGAGTCGCTCAAGTGGGTATCGCGGTTCCCTTCTCTCGCCCTCTACGACGTCATGGGTGCAAGGGAGGACTGGACCAGGAGCTATGAGGCCGCACTGGATAATGGGTGGGAGCAAGCCGACGCGCCGTCTGGCTTAGAGGACTCTTTGTTGCGATATCTCATGTTGTTTGCACCGCTGGAGGAGACACGAAGCAAGCCTCTCCGTGAGCTTGCCGCAAGTATCGACAATGACCTAGTCTCATTGTGTAGCGACTCCCGGTGTGCCGTCAAATTCGTCCAAGATCATCAAGCACCACCTCTTCTCGACTATCTCACAGACACAGCAAAGATGCAAACACCCTCATGGGATACTGATGCCGCATCTCGAGAGGCTCGTGCATGCCATGGCGTGGCTTTCGAGCCCTGGGCGTTCTGGTTGTACTCCTTTCTCGGCCAGCTTAGCTCAGACCGAGACCTGGAATCTCGCGGTGCCCGTCCTTCTACCAAGGCTGTAGCAGGTCCCTTTGTCCTGCCCTCGCGACCACTGGCGTGTCTTCACTTGGGTCATAGTGCTCGAGGCGGTGGTATTGGTATAAGGCCGTCGTACGTAAGTAGAGGGTTGTTCGCGACGCAGCGATACACTTTCACACGAGACACAATTGTTCGGGACACGAAAAAGGCAAAACCAGCGCCGATTCCTAAGAAAGAGTCAAGTTTGGTAGCGTCGGAACGGTCAGCGCCTGTGTTGGCACTAAGAAAACAGAAGAGAAAGCGATTAGACGACGTCTTACAGGCTCTATCTAGATGAAAAAGGTCATTCTCAATGGCACGAGACTCTGCAGATGTGTTGTCCTGGCAACAAAGGACGTTGTTCTCGCCATGCGATACGGGTAAAGTAAGTTTTTACTTGTAAATTGTTTCACTTCACTATTGACTGTTGGTACCTTAGTTTCAGGCTGCCCGAGTCTTTGCAAACAATGGATCGTTGTGCGCCCACGTCTCGATCCCTGGAAATCTTGGTCCATAGACCAGACCTTTGGAGGTCTGACCATACATCTCAACCACGTTCAAGAATCAGATCCTTGGATTCTTGACTCTCTGGCTCAGATCAGGATTTCCCAAGAGTCCTACTGGGGCGGTCTGATCAAGTTTTCCTTCGACCTTCCTCATAATCTCCACCCTTTTCTCCTCATCTCATCCCTTTTCTCCTGAATCCTTGCTATGCTTGAGAGAAGTCGGGAATCACGAGCCCGCTGTTGGTCGCTAGGCTCATGATAGATGGCCTTTTGACGCAATGCCCGCCATTCTGCCAAATTTGTCTTGTATACTTCACTATCCGTGGTATTCGACGACCGGAATGGATACCTAGTGTCCCAGTCTAGTGTCTTGATCTCACGGTTGTGTTGTTTGCTGCGCTTGGAAAGCTCACAAGTGTTTACTGGGCAGTTCCAGTTGAGTTGATGCACATAATATCCCGGAAGATATGGGTCTGGCTCTGTAACGGAGAGCTCGTGTCCAGAAGATGCGCGCACTTCCGTGTTGGGCGCATTGAACGAGTCGCTGCTAAGGGACATTGGAGAGACATTGTCGTCGATGCCGGGGCTGGAGCTGTCTGATCCTATGCTTGAGCATCGCATCGAGGGAGTTGAAGGCCGAGAAGATGTGCCCTCGCTGATTGTATCGATGCTATAGTAGATCTCCTTTTCGGAGGGACTATCGCGCCATGTACTTGATGATGCCGTGTTATCGTCCTCACATCTGGACGACAGCCTGGGTGCTTCAACTGGAAAAGTAGTCAAATAGCTGGAAGGAACCGTGGAATCATCATCATCATGATACTCGTCTGCGATGTAACCCTCGTCACTCGGCAGAGTAGAAACGGTCAGATCATTGTTGAAGAACATCAACGCTGTTTGTGAATCTGGGAAGAAGAAAGATGCCATAGGACCATCGTCGGGGGTTGTAGTAATGTTCGACATATTGAGATGAACGCAAATGTATGTCCCTGTTGATAGTGTCTTCTTGGGTTCTCAAGAACTGATATTGGATAGTGGTGAGAGTTGGCAAAAGGAGGAAGTCATAATTGGAAAACAGAACAGAGCGAGGTATTAGTAGAGTTCAACATCATGCAGGACTAAACACCTTGATTACTTGAGCATATTAGAGGGACTCTTTCCAATTTTAAAATAAACTCTTGCTCACTGACGACCATGATCTGGCTTTGTACATCGACAAAAGGGTTCGTAAAATAGCAAAAGCTTCCTTGTTTCTGTCTTTGTTGTAAGAAACCTGCTGAATCCATCACTATCACATTCAGTTCCGTGCTAGTGTTTCTTGGTATGCCTTCCATCAAGATGAGCCTTAGGCATCGGCCTCCCTGAAAGACGCAGCTTAGGCGCATGTATATGATTCCAGGCCCAACGTGTCTTTTGACTTTGTGAGTGCTGCGCGGACCATAAACTTTCAAGGCTACACCTACGCGTGGCCGGCCGTCCTTGCGAAAAGATGTCGAGATTTTCAAACCTACACAAGATAAAATGTAGGAAAGAATAATCACAAGATTAGGACAATATTAATCTATTTAAGTTTAATTCGGTTTATTTTGTTCTACTAAATCTTTAAATTAGTGTATGCCATATTTTACAAGAATTTTATAATATCTAGAGTAGAAGAAGACTTGTCTTAAGACTTCGCTAGACGATATAGTAGTGCGGTTAACCAAAGGCCTCCTATGAGGTAACGTGTAGTTTGGGATATACCAAGGTGGTAAAACCACAAGATCCCAAGATCCTTACTATTATATTTCTTTGTTTATTTCCCAGGTGCAATGTATGCGTTACTGCTATGTGCTCCCCGGACCTCTTGGTCTGATATGCGTGCGATGGGTGCAATCGTGTATAAATGGCAGCTTACCCTATACAACACTAGAGCAAAAAATGGTGTATCGAGGGTGAACACTTGTCTACCTCCATGGAGCGGTATCTCCATATAGCGAACCCAAAGATCGTTGCACAAGCAGTGGCAATAAAAAAAAGGCAGACGCAATCTTTTTCGAAACCAAGAACTCCAAAAAGCGAAGCGGGTAGTGGGGAGAATTTCCTTAGGAGCGGATTTTAGAATTTTAGGTTCTTAGGTTTGTAGGTAGGATCCCACTACACCACTATTCGCTGGGAGTGAAGACACTTGAAATTACATATCAAGGGTGTGGGGATGTCGTGCATGAGAAAAAAGAAGGCAAGGGCCAAACTCGAACCCGTGGACCTCAAAAAAAAACGAAGAGGGGCAGTGGGTAGAGATTTTTTTTAGGATTTTAGGTGCGGAGTTTAGAAGGTTTGTAGGTTCTAGGTAGAATCCCACTGCACCACTCTTCGTTGAGGGTATTAGTGTGATTTAGATTTATGAAAGGTGGTTTGGGAGAGCGGTGATGGTGTGCCATGGACGCGGTATGCGGGTAGAAGGCATACCGCGTCTGTGACCACGTCACGTTCATGACCCAACGATGAAGGCATACGCTCAAATCACGATCAACATACTCACCTCAAACACGACCTCATCTCCAAGTCTCAAAAAGATGAGATCGTGGTGATGGAATGTATCGCCTCAAAATTTCTCTCTCCCAAAGCAGCAAAAGCTACAAAGCAGGACAGAGGGTAAGTGTCAGCGACAGTTTCATCTTTCCTCCAGTTTCCCCTCCAAGTACCTCCATGGTGTAATGAAAGCCAGAGTGAATTTGAAGGATTCAGTTTTTCTAGTAGGTTGAAGAAGAAAGGGAAGAAAAGAATTAAAATCGCGGTTCAGTCGTGGTGGTTTTGTTTACGCGAGTGGGTCCCTGAAGCGGGACCGGAAGATTGATGGGCCGAACAAGGGTCCATTTAGGTCACCAAATGAGTGAAAGTCATGAACTTGCAATTCTTCTCGAAACCTTGGCATTTTAAGACCCATGGTTGGTATCATGGTCCAATGTGTATTTTATGCACATTTCCATACATTTGGTATTTATCTAACGCGGGCTATTAATTTGGCCCCCTATCGTGGTCCCAACTGCAGACCAGACATTATCTTGACCTGCTTGCCTAGGTAGTCAAAACAGATAGCAATTGATGGTGATTCAAGCTATCTTGTGAGTCAGAGTCCCTTGAATAAAACCTAAACCAACGTCAGGCTTCGTGTCGCGTGCTTGATGGACAAAGAAGATGCATGGACGTCGGTTGGCGGCGTGAAATGCGCCCCTCAAAGAGCGGATCAAACCACGACAAACCGGGAGTCTCCTATTCGTGCAGTGACTCCAATGACCTGTGGAGTTTTGATCTAAAAAGGTCCATTTCGTTCCTGACAGTCCCTTTGTTTGGGTGTTGTTTTAAGCCCATGTCTTGTACTTGCAATACCGTTCGATTGTATTCCATGGGTTTGATTGAGTCATACCTTGCCTCTCTTTTAGGTTATTTCTGTACTCGTACTTCAATAAAGACCGCATGCAACCCAAAATTATCCGCCTCTTTGATTGAGCTTTGACGCCATCATTTCTATTCTCTGATACCCAAAAACTTTGAGCAAAGTTGTGCTTCACATAAGCGCTCAACTTTGACTTTGACTTTGTCCACTGCATCCGTGACTCTTCTCAACTTACAGCCCTTCCCTTCACCTATAAAAGGGACCCCGTGTCACGTCGCAAAAAGTTCCTGATCGACAAACACCTCTTTGATCCTCGCCTCCTGTTTATCAAAGCTGCCGTCATTAGCTACCCCGCTACCCCGCCTCCGAACAAGTTTGATCAGCAAACAAACATCCATTCAAATCAAAATCGACGCCCAAGAGACGACCCAACGACAAAGGATATTAGGGTAATCTCGACCAGATAAATTGCGCCGAGACACTCACGTCTCGTTTCCTCTCTCATTCACCCCCAACTTACCCATCCCATCATAACTGCCCATCATGGCTAGTCGTCCTGGAGCAAGCTCGCGTGGCCGAGGAGGAAAGTTTAGAAAGCCCGCACGAGGTGGTAAGTAAATACTCGGTTATCTGCTTCCCAAAATACGTCGATACTAACAAATACACCAGGTGGCAAGAAGTTTTCGCGCGATATTCGACCCGTTGATGCCGATGGTAACGAGGTTAGCATGTGGGCTGTCGACCCTAACAAGGAGGACGACAGCGACGAGGACGACTCTTCTGAAGAGGAGACTTCCGAAGAGGAGACTTCCGAAGAGGAAGAGGACAGTGACGATGAGTCAGATGCTGGTCCTTCCAAGGAAGCAGCAACCCAGGAACCTTCGCGCGAGGACCGCAAGGCTGAGAAGAAGGCCCGCAAGGAGGCAGCCATAGCAAGACAAAAGGCCAAGACGGTCGAGGTTGGCGACATGCCCTCAAGCGACGAAGACGACGATAGCGATAGCGACGAGGATGACGATATGCCCGCCAATCCCAACCACTCCAAGTCGGCCCGCAAGCAGGCCGCCACCGCAGGTGTCGACGACATTACAGAGGGTGTTGAGAACCTCAGTGCGGCACCCACTCGGCGCGAGCGCGAGGCTCTTGAGGCTGCTGCTGCCAAGGAGAAGCACATGCGCCTCACAGCTCAGGGCAAGACGGACGAGTCCAAGGCTGATCTGGAACGTCTCAAGGCCATTCGTGAGCAGCGTGCTCTCGACGCTGCCCGAAGACAAGTGAGTTGCCCACCGTTCAATTTTATAGTAGGACGTACAAACTGACGTTGTTTTTCTAGGCCGAGAAGGAAGAAAGAGAGGAGCTAGAGAAGACCAAGAAGGCCGAATTTGAGGCAAAGGAGGCACGTAAGCGGGAGACGGCCTCTAAGAAGGGCAAGAAGAAATGAAGCATAGCTCCGCAGCCTTGACGATTATGATCAATGAATAAAGAGACAAGCCTTTGCTTTGCCGGTTGGCATACGGCATCCGACATAGCATGTACGCTGAATTGTACTTCGCGTGTTTAGAGTCTTAGCTGTACCCGTGCAGTTTGCAAGAGAGGTTCATACCTCACAAAGGTAGAGCAGCAGTTGAGCCATTGAATGACCCTTAAGAAGGGACATTCTCGATTGTTTGTCTAGAGATAATCGCTTCTGTTAGCTGCTGAGACAGAAAAGATAAGAAAGTTGAACTATTCGAGTGAGTCAAAGTAAAAGTTGGATCAGCGGCTCTTTGAAGTTTCTGCCGTCAATTGAAGTTGATAATGAGTTTTCTTCTCAGCAGCCTATGCCTGTTACCGTGAAGTAATACAGCATATGAACTCCACGTATATTTCCAGAGTCCTTAAACCTGATTTGTTGAGTTGCTTCGGTATCCAAGCTTCCTGAACATGTAATTGTGATCAGGACTAAACTGTATGCAATCGTGAACTTGTGGAATATATGCTATCCAGACGTCTGAGTATGTAACGAACATGATAATAGACCGGATTTCTCAAGAATGGTTTAAGATTATCACAGCCATTATGACAGAATGGAATTTCTTATGCAATACTGCGATATCATGTTTATCATGTCTTATATGTGTATTTTATCGTTAATACAATAGGTGACCGGCTCAGTATTCCTTCAATGCATATTGGGTTTAAGACATCTGCAGTTATATTCGTTTACATATTCGGGTTCATATCAATGTCAAGTACTGAGAATCTCATGGTCGGATCACGTGAGATAGATTAGATCTAGGCTCACCCGTAAGATACAGTATTAGCTGCTAACTCAAGATTGTGCTCGTCATGACAATGGATATAGTACCTAGGTAATATTTGAGGGTTCTCTTCGCTTGCTGTGCGGCTCATAGAGGACCCTGACTGTGATGCCGGTACGTACCTTACAATGGATGTGCGCTAACGTACAGGGGTGGAGCGACCGCCTTCAGTTCCCCACACAAGCCGCTGGTCTTTGGCAGGAAAAAAAAATTACATCGGATCCCCCCCAAAAAATTGAGGCAGCAAATCGCCATCCGAGCTTTCTTCCAACCTCTTCTTATTATCGAGAGCAGCAAATCATCACCGCAACTCTCGATAATTGGTTCAAGCTGCCATTTCCAACATCTAGATACCCTCGACATCTGGTCAGACTAAATCACTCGCTACGATGGCCGAAGCTTCGCTGCAGGTCCGTTTTCACAGTCGCCCTTATGCCCCGCCTGAAATCATCAGGATATGGTGATAGGAAAGCCGTGAAACTGACCTTGAACGTTATAGGATCGCCTGCGCGACCATGCCAAAGCCTTTGATGGCCTTCTGAGCCTTATTCCCGCCAAGATGTACTATGGTGAAGACACAAGCGTATGTGAATCCAGCATCGTCATTTTCGAGCCAGCCTCTGCCCACTGTCAAATACAACCACACCACTTGGCTTCCACCATGCTACACAGTCCATACCAAGCCCCCCAAGAGGCTAATTCATTCTTAGGAGCAATGGAACAAGAAGAAGCAGACAAAGGAAGAAGCTGCCGCCGCCCGTCGCGCAAAGCTGGACCCTGATAGCGAGCTAAACCGAAACGCTAAGGAAGTTATGGACGAGCGTGCCAAGAACAAGCGCAAACTGCGCGAGATGGAGCAACAGGATCAGGCCAACAATGATGAAGAATGGGAGGACTACGAACCTGTCCCCGGTGTAGACAGCGAGAAGCCTGGCGAAGGCCTCAAGGCCAAGACACCTGAGGTCAACAAGAAGCAGAAGCTCGACGACGAGGACGTCACAGACTCTAAGAACACAGCTGAATCGACCTCCTCCAAACTGTCAAGGAAAGAAGAGAAGAGGGCAGCCAAGCTGGATAAGAAGAAGGAGAGAAGGGCAGAGAAGAAGGAGAAGAAGGCAGAGGCACCCGAGGCGGAGGACAATGATGCGCCAGCCCCGACATCGAAAGCCCAAAAGCAGGCCGCCAAGAAGCAGGCAAAGACCTCCGCTGCTAAACCTCCAAAGCAAAAGGAGAGCAAGGTTGATGTCGAGGAGACAACAGCTACTCGTGGCGATGGTGAAGTTCTGCCTATGGATATCTCGGGTATCGAGAAGGACGACGAGGTCAGCGGCAATTCAAGTCACGAATCCGAGCCACAATCCCCTACCTTTGACACAAATGATTCTCCAACGACGCCTGCGGAGACAACCGCCGACCCTGCCAGCACTACTACTTCCGTCTCATCCACTATCCCTCCCTCCGAGAAGCCCAAGCACATCAAGCTCCCCGCCGACACCACTGCCATCCGAGCACGTCTCGCCGCCAAGATTGAAGCTCTCCGTGCTGCCCGAAAAGCCGACGGCCCTGATGGTAAGCCCATCCGAACACGCCAGGAACTTATCGAGTCGAGGAGAAAGAAGCAAGAACTCCGAAAAGCCCACAAGCAGGAGATGCGCCAACAGGCCAAGCTTGAGGAGCAACGCAAGCGTGAGGAGGCCTTGGCATCTAGCTCTCCCGGTGTTATGAGCCCGGCTGTCGAGCTCGACGAGAACGCCAGCAACTTCACCTTTGGTCGCGTGGCCTTTGGCGATGGTGCTCAGCTCTCACGCGACCTTGGCCACGTCCTGAGCCAGGGCAAGAAGAAGGGACCTTCAGACCCCAAGACAGCTCTGATCAAGGTCCAGAACCAGAAGAAGCGTTTGCAAGAGCTTGATGACGAGAAGCGCGCCGACATCGCCGAGAAGGACGTCTGGCTGACCGCCCGCCGTCGTGCGGAAGGTGAGAAGATTCGCGATGACGAGGCTCTCCTCAAGCGCGCCGTTAAGCGAAAGGAAACAGCCAAGAAGAAGAGCGAGAAGGCCTGGCGGGAACGATCTGACGGCGTCAAGAAGGCCCAAAAGGATCGCCAGCGCAAGCGAGAAGACAACCTGCGCGCGCGACGTGACGACAAGCTCCTCGGTAAGGCAGGCAAGAAGAAGAAGAAGAGCTCCGCCGCTGGTGCTAAGAAGAAGGGTCGTCCTGGCTTTGAAGGAAGCTTGGGTGTTGGAGGTCGAAAGAAGTGAACATGACAAGTCATGATGAGACGAGAGGAAGAGGCGAGATGAAAAAGAAAGACTGATTTGCTTGCTTGGCTTTAATGTACTCAAGATATACGGCGCTGGCGGAGTTCCGGTCGGCAAAAAGGAGGGAGGAAGCATGAAACGGAGAGCTCTTTGGTGTGCATTTTGACATACATGTAGTGGGCATAATTCCTTATAAACATGAAAGCGAGAGAGCGTGCCTCGAACGCGCCGTTGATGCAAAAATCCAACTGAACCTTTATGCCTAATAGTGCAAATTCCCATCATCTCCAAAGTGTCAGCCTTTCTTCAGTCACAAATATCCAACTCAACATCGCCGAGAAGCCCAACATCACCAAACACAAAGAAGTGACAGAGAAACACCCAAAGTCCTCAGAATAGACAGACGCCCTTGTCATATAAAAAGCTCTCTGGCATTTTTCATTTTTTTCATTACAACAGATACCAGACCCGATTTCAACGACAAAACAGCAACGGCTACGCTTCACGCATCAACCTATGAATTTCGCCCCCCTTTCCTTGCCTCCAGTTCCTAAACACACCAACACACACATACACAACAGAGTCGTCCCGTCCATCTCCTTTTTTGTTTCCCAAGATAACGGAAGAATAGATAAGTCTCGACAAAAATAAAAAGGACATTAAAAGAAGAAGTTTGGGTGAGTTGGAGCCACCAACACCACTTTTATAAACACCCAGGAAGGTTTCAGCCTGAGCTAGTCAATTGGCCAAGCTCTCATCTTGTTGTGCTTTGTACTAAGCCGCAATTCGGTCTAGCTGAATTGAAGCAAAGCCCAAAATCCCTTGAATTGCTCCGTCCGTATAGTAGTGGTTGTTTGTGGAGATTCGTGATACTCCATGTTGGTGAAAAGGGGGAGCGATGAGACTGCTGTCTCCAAAGTCATTTCGTGAGAACGGGTTGAAAAAAGGTAAATTAGGATCAGGTCGTCGAAACGGAGATTTCGAGGGAAAGAGCTTGGCCTGACTAGGACGCTAGGTAGTTGGAACGAAGATGTATCCAGACGTCGTGTTTGGTGATGATGGACACGCATGCACTTAGATGAGCATGTCTATAGGAGGGAGTCGAGTCGAGTAAAGACGCTCAAGCAAGCTGAAACCACCTCGAGCTGGAGCTCCTTGTCTTTGCCGCTGTTGACCTCCTGTAACCAAAGTCAGTTATTGAAACCCCCTCATACAAAATACTACCCACCTCGTTGATAAGTTGGGGTAAATTGGCACCAATACCGTTCTGTGTTGCCTTCTTGCCAAACGGCCACTGGCTGTAGTCGGCAAGGAGGTCATCGGTCTGCGCAAAAGCTCTCTCGCGAGCCTCGTGGCCAAGGGTGGAAAGGGCGTTCTCAAGTACGTTAGCGGCGTAGGCGGCGCACACCATGGCGATGCTGCGCATGTAACGGAACTCGAGTGACTCGGGTAGGAACTGGCTACCGTTGAGAACGACGGTTCGTTGGGTGAGGATATTGCGAACGCGGCGGCGGATTTCCTCCTTGGCGCCGCCATCGGCGACGGGATGGGTGGCCATGTCGAAAAGGAGGAAATTGCGTTTCTCGGTGCGGAGGACGCCCTTGTCGACGAGGCCCTTTGCAAGTCGTTCTCGGACCTGCTTGAGCTGGTATCCAATCTTCATCAAGTTCCAGGTCTCTCCTGAGATTGGAGAAGGAGGGTCAGCGACAACGGTCATTGTTGGAGGGGTGGTAACTGGTTTCATTTACCGCTCATCAAGTCAATCCAGGTTGCGACGCTCATCTTTTCACTCTGCTTCATCATCTTGAGGGCTTCGTCAAGGAGAACTTCGCCGGTAAGAGTGTCGTCTATGACCTCGATGTTGCGGTCTGCGAGGGGGAATCGGCGTCTCGAAGCGTCCTTCTCCATTGCGATGCGACCACGGAAGGCCAGCTCGATGACAATGCATCCTCGCAGGGCGTAAGAAATGTTGTCGTTCCAGAAAGAGAGGTAGCCCTGTAAGTGAGTTCATGGTTAGAGTTATGCTGTCGAGACAAGGGGCATGTGAATGTGCATATGTGCCTACCTGCTTATCCTTGAGGCCAAGTAGTAGCACCTCTTCCATGAGGGTGAGCTTTGGCTGCTTGCTTCGCTCAGCGCTCTCGCTGATGTCGCGAGGGTCGAATGCGATCTTGTGGCCATTTTCTGAGTTCTCGTAGCTCGTTTCGGGGCCGTTGTCCCTGGCGCTGGGTGTGCTCGTCCTAGGGGCGGTGCCGTTGCTGGAATCGCCATCAGCCGCAGGTCCTGCGCCGCCTGCACCGCGGCGTCGCGTCAATCCCGAGGACATTTCGAAGAGGTAGAGATATTATGTTTCGTTTCGTTTGGTGTGGGAGGGAAGTGTCGAAGGCCACGGAGAGGGAGCAGAGGCAAAGTCTTTTTTTTGTCGAGATGAGGTTGAAGGGGTAGTTTGATGTCCTGGAACTTGATTGACTGGGCTGAACGGGGCTAGTTGCGCGTTCAGATTTAGGGGTTTTGGACTGGGTCCCGGCCACTTTGATAAGTTAGCTACCTTGTTCAGGCAAGGCAAGGTACCTAGGATATTAGCTATTGGGGCTGCTGGACCACTAACATGAGGGTAAGCTGTTGGAGGAGATCCTTGCACAAGGGATATCGATACGAGAAGGCCAGATATTGATAGTGTTGGATCTGGTCTGATTTGATCCTCCCTTCTTGGTTGTTCCCTTTGTTGAAAATAAAGACGCCAAAAAGATACTGACTGACCTGGCTTTTTTCCAGGACGCTAAAGCAGGGGGGGTCTTATTGCATTGGGCGTTGCTTGTCAGCCGACAATGATCCGCCAGGCCAAGGCAGCTCCAACCGTTTTGTTGGTAACGGCGTGAGACGAGGAGCAGCAGAAATCAAGATTGAGTAAGAAAAAGCTTTCACCAAGTGCACATGAGGAAATTGAAGCTTGAAGATTGGCCCACGTACAATCGTGTATGTGAATTGAACAAGGAAAGTAGGTATGGTGAACAGCAAAGAGGAATTTCCCTGTAGTACCTTGCACTTGCAGTAAAGGGTGTCTGAAGGAAGGGAAGGAATACGGAAGCCTAACGGAAGGAAGGAATCAAGATGTGTCAATACCTATGTAATAAAAGGTATGCGGCCTATTTCTTTGCTTTGCTTCATAGATGTAGTAGTCAATCCCTTGGACTAAAGCCGGTATTTCCTTGGCCTTTTATTGATTTAAATGTCTTTTTCTAGACACTTTAACTACAACTATAACCACCTTACCTACCTAGAGAACTCTTGCCTTGAGAGTCGCGTGAAAGGATACCTAACTGATCGGCCCAATCTGCACAACCAACCAATGGATACAGTAGCTGAGAGACTCTCCCTACTGTCCATTTGTCCAACCAGGACATAGGTAGTATCAACAGTTGGTACCTAGTTCTTGTCAGCATTCGGGCTCCATACCGTATCTGTACTCAGATGATTTCTGCAGGACCTCAAACTCTTACACTGGATCCTTGCTGCCCCTCTGAATTGCCAAGTCCTATCTCCTCTAAGCTCTACCTAGCTACTGTACCTAGCCTAGCTACGAACAGTAAAATAGAGGACATAATTGTTTCACCGCTTTATGTCCGGTCCCATTAGACAAAAGCCAGAGCTCTGCTGGGATTCTCCGCACGTGCAACCCACCTTCCCGGCTTGGGACACTAACAGGTGTGGATGAGGCGCTTGGTTAGTAAGCCAACGAGACAGGACACAACACTCCACCACACACAATTTCAACTTCATACCATCCATCTTCATACAAAGCCCATGGTTATTGCTGACCCGGAAGTACTCGATTGGACCAACATGTTGTCAGTTCTATACGGACAGGAGCTTGAACCATCTGTATCAAGCTATATTCTGGATTCCGACTCTCTTACGCCTCAACCGCATCCGTCGATACAACTACCTTGCCATCCGAGGACCCAGGAGACCGTTCCGATTTACGAGCCATTTACGCGGTAGATGCAACCATCTTTGTATCCTTCGACTCGGACACTTTTCAAAGAAAAATGGCATGACTATATGCCCGGCTGTTGTTCTTTGTTACCCTCTGCTAGCCCCCTGAAGTCAGAGGCGCGCGGGTGATTTACATCGATACAGATATTGATTCGTATATTGCAAGACGACGACGCTTTGTTCATGGGGCAAGGTCAAAGAACCTTAGCTTGTTTATTACATTCGGACTACAATAGCAAGTTGCTAAGCTCCATCCCCGTCAGCCGCTTCTCTGTCGTCGGCTGAACACGTGGGACGTCTATCGAAATTGTTGATCGACTCAACACTACCACATTCTTGATATCGTTTCCGATAGGCAACCCACCGAGCAGGCCCGACCTGATATTTACTTTTGAGTAACCGGCGCTTTCAGTGTGGGGCCTTGCATGCTGCCCTTCGGCGCGGTGACTTTTACTCATCGCGGTCAAAGTTTCACGGTGAATCTGTCAGCTGCGCGCCAGCTGACAGCCCCGCTCCCACGTGAAGAACTGCAGGAAGCTTTATATATCGGAACAAATAACTCTCTGTCACCAGCGAGGGGTCCCTCAATGGGTCACAGATGGCCGAGTGGTCGAGCCTGATCTTGGGCGTGCCAAGGTCGGGCTTTCGAGCCTCCGCCATCTACCCGGTTCATACCCCTCTCAGAGACGCTGCACAGCCCCTGGCACGTCTTAGGATACTAGGGGACGCCCGACGTAGACTAAGACACAGCCGAGGATGTGAGGGTGCGCAAACAAATACCCACGCGAAAGCAGGGCGCGCTGTAGTTTCACCGCTGAGAGTGAAAGCAGGGCGTAGAAGACGGTAAGCTAAATTTTCTTTTTATATTTTTGAAGTCCATGATATTTGCGCAAGATCATGAATGTTCTTTTTGCATGACGAGAATAGTCAGAACATATACTGAAAATACAAATATGTTATTTTATTTCTCTCGTACTTATGTGACTTTGTGCTATTTATGACGGCAATGATCCGACACTCTGCTTCCAAAGTTCGTCAAAGTTGATGCTCTCAGCCTCGAACAAGTCTCGGATCCTCTTGGCCGCTGCCTCCTGTTCCTTGGGACCAAATCCACCAGGCTGTGTCGCCTCAAATTGAACAATCTCAACCCAACGGTAGAACAAGTCCTCCTTTCCAAGGCCCATAAGTGCGTCGCGGAATGCGAAGACTTGTCGCCGGCGTTCATCCTCACCCGACGCAGAGCTGCCACGCACATCGTAGCATATCCAGCCGTAGTCAGCATGATGTACAAGAACAACACTCCTAAAGGCATCAAGTGCGATATCCTTCTTGTCGACTAGACTGTGCGCATGCACCATGCGCGCCCAATCGAGATCCCAGTGGCCGTTCATCAGGAGGTATCCGGTCTTTTGCTCCTGAAGCATAGGGGAAGTCGCAACGTCGATGTAAGAGACCAGAATCTTTTTAGAGTCCTCATCCGTGAGAATATCCGTGAGAGCCTGATCCCATTCTCGGCTCCTGCGTACGTAGATCTCGTTTGCGCGAAAGCCAACCTTCCATCTCCATTGGCAGGGGTTGCCGCGAGCTTGGCCAGCAACGAATTCCACGGGCCATGGCCAGACAAAGATAAAGAGGATGAAGTCGATCATCATAGTTCCAGCGCGCTTGCCGACCTCCAAAGCAATCTCAGACCATGTTGAGTCTGTCGTGTTCCAGGTGGTCTCGTTGTCATGGCCAAAACCAGACATGAGGAGCTGCCAGTACCAGGGGACAATCCACCACATGCGCAGAACAAAAAGCAGCACGACGACGACGTTCATACCAACCGGTACGAGAAAGATCTTTCGTTTGAACTCTGCGGGCTTGTTGTCGATATGTGTGACATAGACGTGTTTTTCATCCAAAGTCTTGATGAAGGGCTCCAGGACTTCCGGGGGCCGCTTGAAGGGTGAAGGAGGCGCTTCATTCTTTTTATCGGAAGGCTGAGTGGCCTTTTGTTTTCCAGCTCTCTTGTTCGGAGCCATGCTTGCGGTGGTTTGTGTCCCTTTGTCTGTATTTTGTGGCGAAAAGTTCAGTTGAGAGGTAGACAATGAATAGGGGTTGTAGTTGGAAATGTGTTCTTGAAGAATGAGATGCACGTTCTAGTGCTGGTGGTCCACAAAAAGACAGGACGCTCTGTCGTCTAAATCGTGTCTACGTCTACAACTTTTGAAGCAGAGGATCAAATAACTTTTTCTCTATTTCTTCTCTTTCATATCATTCAATTTTTCGATTTTTACTTCCTTGTCTTTGCTCACTAATTGAAGCTGATAGGTAGGTCGCTTGAGCAGTTGTTGTCTTCCATCCACCAACTGTGGCGGGCAATCCTGGCGCCCCGCTGTGGCTAATAAGAAAAGTCATCTCCACTAACACTTCCATCGACGTCCCAGAGCTAAAGTACTGTACTTTAGCACATTCATTTTCAAAGCCAATGTCGAGACAGACTCGCTCCAAGTCTGTAAATTCCTTTTCACGGCAATGTTGAGAGCTCGCACGTTACAAGTCAGTTCTTTATAGTCAATTGATATTAACATACAACTTACGCATTCTAGGAGCGCGGTAATTCCTACGTATGCGCCTTCTGCCGCCACAAACTCTCGCCAAGGGAATCACAGCTCAGAGATCGCCATGTTACCAGCGCCGTAGCTTCGATAACATCATTTAGAGCCACCGGGCTGTCATCATGTCATTCTGCGCAATTACCAGGCGTGCGCTTTCTCTCGACGAGCTCCGTGCTTCACGGGCCGAACGATAATGGCAAGCCGGGAGGCTTCCCGGGGAGTGGTGGGAGCGGTTTCCCTGGAGGGTTTGGAGCTGGGTTGGGGTCGTTTGGATCCTTTGCCAACAAGCCGGCGCAGGATACTTCAAAGCCATCCGGCGAACTGCTTCCCCACGAAAAGGAAGCTCGCCAAAAGATGGGACTGCCTTTGAAGAAGCCTGCTCCGAAGCCCGCGCGGGACAACGCCAAGAAGCCATCAGCTTCCCAGAACGCATCTCGAGATCAGGGCCAAGGCAAAAACAACCGCCCGGCGAAAGAAAATCAGCGATCGAAACGACCGAACGATAACAGCTCCGATAAGCCCAACAATAATAGACAGCAGCAAGAAGCAAAGCCAGTTAGACGCCCACCTAACCCGCTGTCGAGTTCAATCCTTGCCGAGGCCTTCAAGACAGACCGCGCACCTGCGCCGGTAGCGACACCCAGGTCTTGGTCTGCCAACGAACCCTCTAAGAAAGCCCCGCTTGCATGGGGAGCTTTCAGCGCTCGAAAGGTAGACACGCATGTACCTCTCATGGAGAAAAAGGCCGAGGCCAAACCCAGGGAACGTCAATCAATGGAGCGTCAAACCAAGGAGCGCCAGCCCAAGAGAACATCCCCAGCAAAAGATGAAGATGGCGGAGAAGCTGTATGGGGACAGCTGAAACGGTCGTCACGCTCGGTACAAGAGAGCACGCAGGAACACGACCACGGATTTTGGGATGCATTGGAGGGCAGGGTCAACGATATCCGTAGTAGACCGGCCACAAATAAGGCACCTGCGATCGATTCTTCTTGGTCCATTGATATCACGGAGTCACAACAAGACAAACCGAGACGTAAATCCCGGTTTGAGGTAGAGGAGGAGGAGCGTGAGGACCGACAAAACAAAAAGGGCAAGCGCGAAAAGAACGTTCGTCAGAATAGGTACGAGGATGACGACCTTGACGAGGACGCGATTCGGCGATGGGAGACCAGACAGCGCAAAAAGGCTGAAAAGGATGCCAAGAAGCAACTTGAGGAAGAAGCTGCCAGTCAACCGGTACCGATCTTCCTTCCGGAGTATATCAACGTCTCCAACCTAGCCAAAGCTCTTCAAATTCGCATTGCGGACTTCTTGCATGATTTGGAGTCCATGGGCTTTGAAGACATTACTGAAGATACCATCATGACAGGTGATACGGCGGCTCTTGTCGCTCAGGAGTATGGCTTTGACCCCACGGTAGACACAGGTTCTCAGCGCGACCTCCGACCTCGACCAGAACCGGAAGATCCATCATTGTTACCAAGCCGACCTCCTGTCGTGACTATCATGGGCCACGTCGATCACGGAAAGACTACCCTTCTTGACTGGCTACGCAAATCTTCGATTGCCGCCCAGGAGCATGGTGGTATCACCCAGCACATCGGTGCCTTTGTTGTCCAGATGTCATCGGGCAAACAGATTACCTTCCTTGATACACCAGGACACGCTGCTTTCTTGTCCATGCGTCAGCGAGGCGCTAACGTCACTGACATTGTTGTGCTGGTCGTCGCTGCTGACGATAGTGTCATGCCACAGACAATCGAGGCATTGAAACATGCCACGGCTGCCAAGGTTCCTATCATTGTCGCAATCAACAAGATTGACAAGGAAGACGCTCGAGTCGACCAAGTAAAGTCCGATCTTGCTCGTCACGGCGTTGAGATTGAAGACTTTGGAGGTGATGTTCAAGTTGTTCCCGTTAGTGGAAAGACTGGCCTGGGTATGGAAGACCTCGAGGAGAACATCGTCACTCTGTCTGAGATCCTCGACGTCCGCGCTGAGATGGATGGTATGGCTGAGGGTTGGGTCCTTGAATCCAGCGTCAAGCAAACTGGCAAGACTGCTACGGTGCTAATCAAGCGAGGAACCCTCTGTCTCGGTGATTACATCGTTGCTGGTAAGTCGTTGGCCAGAGTTCGTGGTCTTCGCAACGAAGCCGGCATCGAAATCCCCGAGGCGCCACCTGGAACCCCTGTCCAGGTCCTTGGCTGGCGTGAACTCCCCGAGGCTGGAGAACAAGTTCTCCAGGCGCCGGATGAGAGTACAGCCAGGGCCGCGATCGAGTACCGCGAGGAAATGGCCGATAGACAGGAGAGTGCTCAGCAACTTGCTGAACAAGAACAACGTGAGCGTGAAAAGGCTGCCGCTGAGGAAGCAGCTGCAGCTGCAGAGGCTGAGGGCACCGTAGCGGAGCCTGTCAAGACCGAGCCT
>JABEXW010000357.1:0-51689 GCA_013266185.1 Fusarium sarcochroum | reverse complement strand
GCCGCCGCCTATGCCCAACCGCGACTCCGGATACTCCTCAGGTGTTCCAGCCCCTGTCCTTCCAGGGGGGGATTCTACTCGCTCGGCCATGCTGGGAGATATTCAACGAGCTGGCGGTATCCACTCACTCAAGAAGGTTGACCGCACACAGATTCGTGATCGTAGCGGCGCTCAGGTCGGTGATTCTGGCGGTAGTGGCGGTGGTGGTGCTCCCGGAGCTCCCGGAGCTCCTGGTGGCGGTGGTGGCATGGCTGATGCTCTGGCTGCTGCGTTGCAGAAGCGAAAGGAAAAGGTCTCTAAGAGTGGTCAGTTCTCATAACCTTTTCTGTATCGGTTAATGAATGCTATGCTAACGTGAATTTAGACGATGAGAGCGATAACGATGACTGGTAAAGCGAAATACTATAGCACGGAGCTCAAGAGAAGGAAAGAAGGACATGGCGAGCAAAGCCGGAAAAAGTTTCTCGATTCGCTGTTTATAAGACATGCACATATGGGCGACAACGGCGGTGATTACGCATCATTTAGTTGCAGGTGCCTTCTAAGCCGTGAAACAGCGCAATGTTTATAGCCATCTGCTTTCGGTTGAGTTGGCTTGTTTGCGTGTGCATCCATCATAGGCACTGGCATAGTAAGGACTGGTCGAGTTCAGGGGAAAAGCCCGCATGGTGTTGAGGAGTTGTCCCAGGATCACCAAATTGAGAGGTCACACAAAATACAGCAGACAATGTTTAGCCATTGCCTTGATCACAGCCTGCATGTAGGAGAAGCATCAAGAATATTTATGAAACAATAGTAGGCATTTTCTTGTCTTGTCTAACCCGGTGCTTTTGGAGACGAAAGTGATGATCGTAATGCGTTAAAAAAAATCATGTTCGTCCAATACAACTAAAAAAACAGAACAAGACAGAAAACTCAAGCCTAATGTTAAAATTTGAAGAGAGCGACATGCCGTGACGTCCCTCCCACCACGGTCGTCTTGGACTCCACAGCAACTACTGTCGTGGGACCCGACGCACAGAGTTTTTGGTGCTCGGCTCCGGGTTTGAGAGAGAAGACAGTATCAACAACGTCAGATAAGGACACATTGAGTATCCTGGACCAGGACGTCGGGGGCTCGGTGGAGAGAGAAGGGGATATTGAAGGGCCTGTGGGGCTTAAATGTCGTCAATGTCGACCTCCTTCTTGCCGGCAGCGCCAGCATCAGACTCCTCGTCTGAGTCGGCGTCACCGAACTCGAAGTAGGCCTCGCCATCCTCGCCCTGTCCGAAAGAGTCGGTCTCGTTGATCTTGGCGTTCTCGGGGAGCTCGCCGTAGGACTTGAGGGTACGGGCCTCGTCGGCAGTGTACTTGAGAATGACGTCGCCCTTGTTGTCCTGGAAGTCTCGGAGAGAGAGGAGAATAATATCACCCTGGTTGATCCACACCTTCTTTCGCATCTTACCACGAATCTAAAGAGAATAAAGTTAGCTATGCGTCAAAGGAAGGCATACCCTTTATGATTCCGTTACGGAATATTTCGGGCGGAGGAATCTGTGGTTTAGTAACTCACGTTGGCGAGACGCTTGCTGCCGTCGAAGCACAGGGCCTCGAGACGACCGTTACCGAGCATCTTCACGACCTGAGCGTACTCCTGGCCATCCTCCTTGAAGGTAAGCTCTCGGCGCTGATCATCGTTCTCCTTGGTACCACGTCTGCGGTTCTTTCCACCCTGTAGAGATAAAACGTATTAGCCATGTTTCCTTTATTGTTTTCGGTAGAACTTGGGCGATGATGGTGGGGGCGGGGCAAGCGGTTGGCGCGTGAAAATGCGACCGGAAGAAAAGAAAAAAGAACGAGGAGACGATGAGGGCGTAGAGAGGGAGAGCTGCTTACCTTTCCCTTGTTCTTAGGCATATTGGCGGGTTATCCTTTGTGTGTTTGTTATTGAAGAAGAGAGGGTTTGAAGAGGGAAGAAAGTTGGTGATGATGTTGTGGTGTCGTTGACGGCCTTGGACAGAAAGTGGATTTTTCCCTAGGTTGCTCTGCTGACTGACGGGTTGGTTGGGCGCAAGGCAACAGGGATGGGCTTGTGATTGAAGTACTAGCCCAAGATGAGTCAAAGTGTGGCGAGTGAGTGATTTAAAAATACTTCAACTGTGCAGTGCAACTCTGTCGGAGAAAAAGTATCTCACTAGCATTCATGCAGGCCAAGACGTGGAACAAACCTAGACGGCAATGACACGCAGCGATTCGTGAAAAAGTTTGGTTGGCCCTTCAGCCAGTAGCATGAGATTTAGATGAGACAGGAATGAATTTGTTTCTATATTGCTTGAGTCATAATGAATCTATCCAAACTCTTGAATACCTAGGTAGCACCCGAAAAGGATATTGAATCGTGAAAATTTACACGAGTTTTCTGTGACTGTACTATGACACTGTGATAGAGTAGATGCACTGCCACATGTGGCGCTTTGGCGGGGCTCGTCGGTTGGGAATCGCAACATTTCGAGAACCATGTTGAAGACTTGCGATGCTAACATCTTGATTAACCCTGACTCCGCCAGCGCATTGCCTTGCAATTGACCATAATCACCGGCACGCGAACTATATATTCCACTCACACGACATCCAGCGATAAGTCTAGTAGCGATATGATTGGAGACTATTCAGCTGTTCCTTCATCATGTCAATAGCACGAGCTTCATCAGGACCTAGACTCCTGTCATGGTCAATAGCCTCCTCCCTCCGCCGTTGCTACTCATCAACTAAGAGATCTTCGACTGATCCATCGAAATCGTCTTCTTCCTCCAGAGATACCCGATCTCCTCCATCGACGGCAGCTCGATCGCCAAGAAATTCCAGACAACCCCCAAAACAACACCAAAGACAGGGGCTGCCCAGATCGCCTCGTTTCTTCGTACCTTCGGAAGCACAGGACTACGTCCATCCATCTGGCAGGCTGTCGACCACACCAGAGGTCTGGTCGTTTCTTCAAGAGACAGGCATCGAGTACAACAATTCTAAGGCTCCATACCTATACATGGGGTCTGACGACGCCATGATTAAACACGAGTTCGGTTGCGATGTTCAGTATTCACCTCAACACATTCTGCACCCATATAGCCTCCAATACCTAAAACCGGCAGGGCATCCTATATTGCCAGCCCTCATAAGCAAGTACCGACGCAGGGTGGAGGAGAAGCCGCTTTGGTTCTATGTAATGAACAAGGCCAACACTTCTTCTATCGTACGAACCACAATCATAAGAAGACTGACAGGGGCATTCTGGAAAGCAATGGAAGAATTGGTATCCATTAACGGTATGCCCCGAGGCACGGTTATAGTTATATTGTCAAAACCAGTGCAAGCATCTCACCTTCCGGCACACTTATTCGGCGAGGCGGTTGCGAAGGCAGTAGCTAAGAAGTGGCAGCAGCATTTACAGGAACGTAATTCGAAGCAAAATCGGAAAGGGGCCCGACGGTAGACGCTCTTTTTGTGTCATGATTTCAGAGGGGGATGCTGGCTCAATTCCCTGTTGGATTAGTTCTGAAGATGGCCCAAGCAAGTTTAATTTTCTCGTTGATGGAGGAAGTTTCTTCGTTCAAGCTGGAGTTAATGAATTGGCCTGACCGAGGGCGATGACAAACCAGGTGTGTATCTGATGTGAAATATGTATAAATGTATGTTACCTAGTCGTTGATACCATTGGCCTGGTGGCTCTATTGTTTAATTATAAGCCTTGATCTTTGTTCTGTGTATATGTCCAAGTGTCGATTGAATATTTCATTCGACCACAGAGTAATATCGGATCCCCTGTGATAGGATTGTCCTATACTTTAGCGATTGTTGGCGCTCAGTTCTTGCATCTTTAGCATCCTAATCGCAGTCTGACTTCAGGATAACAATTCAATCGAGCTCTGGGCTGGCACATGTAACAGGAACGAGAACCTTGTTCTGCCGTCCGGCTCCCCACAAGAGAGCCTCACAGCCCACGGGCAGGGGACTTCAATTTGGGCCTAAATTACAGGGGCTTCGGCGGCTACATTCCCCCAATTCTTGCCACGCGCGGGAGCAATCCATTGTGGAAGGTAAGCTTTAGGTCGAGCTCTTTGGTTGGCTTGCACAGCTGGTCTCAAAGATTCCACGTCAACGTTCCCTATCGCATTCCCGTCAACTTCCATCATCACCAACCTCCCTCGGCCCGCTACGATACCTCGCCCAGTGCATACGAACAGAGAATAGACAGGCGTTGTATTCATCGTCGTCTACAGTTTCTTCTATTCTAAGATACCCCTGTTTCTCAACCTCTCCTGCGCCCGCGTGCTCGCCTAGAACCTACTCTCGTCATCACCCTCCTTTGTCTGCTGCGACATCCACTACGATGCTCGTCTCCCTCACTGTCGGCAAGGTCGATGCCGGCGTTACTGTCCTCCTGACACCGGATAAGCGCTTGGTGAGCTCTGTGCCTGTTTTCAGCATGAACGTTTGCTAATGCAAGGGTCTTCCTCAGATCGAGTTCCCATCCATCCTCCTCCCTCCCAATATCTCCTCTGGCAGCATTGTCGACATCA
This sequence comes from Fusarium sarcochroum, assembly GCA_013266185.1. Taxonomy (NCBI): domain Eukaryota; kingdom Fungi; phylum Ascomycota; class Sordariomycetes; order Hypocreales; family Nectriaceae; genus Fusarium; species Fusarium sarcochroum. The sequence goes on along the minus strand of JABEXW010000357.1, from coordinate 47,133 downwards.
ACGTTTCGCAAAACGCAACCAAAGAAGCCGCCGCCGATCGCGCATTCCGTGCCCTTCAAGACAGTATCTACAATTCATTTGGTGCCTCCGAACCCTCAACCCCAGCCCTCCGTTGCCGCAATGCCACTCAGACTTCGGTCGTTCTTGAGTGGGATCCCATTCAGCTTGCTACCGCCGACCTTATCTCTTTAAGCCTCTACCGAAATGGCCAAAAGGCCGGCAATATCCCCCGTCCCTTGCAGATGCACAGCACAAAGATCAGCGGTCTTGCTGTCGATACCGAGTACACCTTCCATTTGGTCCTGCGCACGAGCGCTGGTACCTTTATCAGCGAGCGCGTGCCTGTAAGGACACACAAGATGACAGATCTGAGGGGTATCACCATTACCACCGGCATTCTGCCCAGTGCCGTCAAGGAGAACTTGACAAAGGCGGTTGAGCGCATTGGTGCCAAGATTGTGGACGGTGTTCGCATCGACACGACACATTTTGTCACCACTGAAGGTCGCGGACAGCAATGGGAGAAGGCCGTCGAGAGCAATATTCCCGTCGTACGCCCCGAATGGGTTGAGGCCTGTGAGAAGGGCAGTCGCATTCTTGGTGTCACAAAGTTCTACCTGGACGCGATGAAGCCCGGACCCCCTGCAGAGGAATCTACACCTCCCCCGCCGCCTGAGAAGGAGGAAAAGAGCCTCCCTGTACCGCCCGCCCAGAATGGTGACCAAGCAGCAGGGTCAGAGGAGAATTTGGACGAGAAGGTGAAGGAGAAAGAAGAGGAGGAGTCACAGAAGAATGGCGAGAAGCAGAGCTCCAGCGATAGCAGCAGCGAGGATGACGAGGATGTGGAGGTCGAGCAAAAGGCCAAGGCGTCGCCACAAGAGGAGCAAAAGGTGCGGTTGGAAGACAAGGAGGAACAAAAGGTTGCCCTACGACCGGCCAACAACGGAGAGCAAAGCAAACCCGACCAGGATGACAAGCAAGCAAAATCAGACGATGAGGCAGAGGACGAAACGAACGCAAAGACTGCACCGACGCCTGACGGTGCATCTTTCCAAGAAGTGGAACTATAGACAGAGGTTTGGTGGTTATTGATTCAACTTGACATTGGTTTCGAAGCATACTTCGATCAGACGGCGCATAGGAATTGTTCCCTGCTTGCTCGTGTGTCATGCAGGACTGTATGGTTATGTAGGTCGGTCGGGTCTTGGAGTAACGACACAGCAGATACTGGTTTAATTACTTATTATTCTTATGACTATCCTCAACCTTTACCATGTCTTCAACGCATTTGATGCCATTACCGTACAGTTATCATATCTCGTTCATGGGAGAATCTCTTTGTTGTCCCAGCCCCAACACTTGCCTCGACCATCCAAAGTCAGCCCTGTTACAACACTGACAAGCTTGTCAACAGCGTATTCTGGGCTAAATAATTTGCCCTCCTTTGTGCTGTCCCAAAATTCCTTGCTCAGATCCGTCTTGACCGTTCCGGGGTGGTAGGCAATGGAGATGGCCTTGTCACCGCTACGTCCTTTGAGGAACAAGTCGTAACTCTTGCCCACGCTAATAGCGCCTGCTTTGCTTGCTCGATACGAGAACCAGCCTCCGGCTCTGTTGTCGGACGTGGAGCCTACGCGGGCAGCCATGCTGAGCCAAACCGAATGTGAGGGCATCTTGACCTCGTCGCGCTCGGGGCTATCCTCGAGCTTGACAGTTCGCTTAGGAAGAAATTGGTCAAAGTGCTTGATGAGGAGAAGGGGCCCAACAGTGTTGATGCGGAATTGCTCCAAACTGGCCGAGGCGTCGATCTGGCTGGGGTTCTTTTCGGGCCTGAGGATGCCGGGAACGGCGCAAGCGAAACGTAGGTGGTACTTGTCCTGGGGGAATAGCTCCGAAGCCTTAGAAGCTGCATCGCTAAGCAGCTTCTCGTCTGTAACGTCCGCATGAACGATGGAGAGACGCTTAGCAAGGCTGTCCTTTTCAGGGAGACCCTCGAGGAGCGACTTTTTCACATCTTCTGGGTCGTGGCGGAGACGGGCTGTTGCCAGGATGGGGAGTGATGTCTTTTGGAGGAGATGACGAGTCAGGGCGTAGCCAATACCTCGTGTTGAGGGTGAGACGAAGATCCAGGGTTTGCTCATGATGAAGATATTTTGAGCTCTGTGTAGATGATGGCTCGTTTGGTCCAAGTCAAACCACGCCTGGCGTCCTCAATTGGGTTTTGTTGCTAAGAATAAACAAGTGTTTACTTTGACACAAACCCAATAATGGTTGTCATGATCCTTGATTTAGATCTATGCTGTCAATTGCACAGCTAAGCTTCATGACAGCTAATCTCATCGATGATGCGCAGACGTTCCTGAATGTCCAAATACGTCATTCAAGATCTCGCCCAGAGCGGGCCCGATCGATGTGTGAGAGCTTGTTACCTAATGCGGTATAAGCAGAATCCATTGAACGTGCCATTAAAGTTTCTCTTCTTTACTTTGTTTATTGTGGGAATAGAGTTGATAAACGGCTGGGTGAGGCGTTAAGGTCATGCGCGAACGAGACCGTTGCTGCGAAATGGTGAGTCTAAGTCAGTATGTGGCAGTTTGAATAATTGTTGACTACCAGATAAGTAACCACTATAACCACTTTGAAGAGATAAAATACAAAGTAAAACACTCTCTAGAGTCATCATAACAGGCGTTAGCTAGGAAAATACACGCACGTCTGGTGCAAGACTATACTATAGGTAGTGATGTTGAATATGTCCAAAGTTCAACGCTTCGCTCATCCGCCAAAAACAAAAACAAAAACACAGCCAGCCAATTCTGATCCCAAATCAAGCACGATATAAACCCCCAAATACCTCCTCTCTCCTTCTCTTATCATTACTTCTTCTTCCTTCGCAGAATACTACTCGGAAAATGAATGCATTAACCCTTCGTCATCCATTCCAAGTGACCTGGCCTCAAAGCTCAGTCGTGAACGTCCTGCTAGCTCCCTCATCAGCGGCTCGATCGTATCAAATCCACTCATATCATCGCTCACGCTTCCAGCTTCCAGCTCTGCTTTGGCTTTTACAAGTTGTTCGAGAAACTCCTTCTCTGATGTGCCTGCTCTTGCCATCATCCTGCCTCTGCTCGATGGCCTCATCTGTGATGAACTTGGGAAACGCGAACGCTCGTCGTCAGAGACCCAACCTTGTGCGCGGGCAGGTTTCTCGTCTTGGGTGTGGGCGAGCGTGCGGTTGAGGTTGTCTAGCACTGGCACAAGTGCTCGTAGCCACACGTCTCCATTGCGCTCTAGTCGACGGACACGGCGCTCCATTTCTCTGATGCGATACTCACGGTACGCCTCATACCGTCGCAACACCTCCTTTTCCACCGCAGGCACCTTGTTGTCCTCAGCCTCCTCCTTTGCCGAAGCCAACCTCCTGCCCCTAGGCCGGGGGCTCATGTTTGACACTGCTTCTCCACGCTTGCGCTCGCGCTCCCGCGCAGCGTTCCACTCCCGGCGCCGTGAAAGAGAGGTCCGATCTTGTGAGCCCTCTTTGTGAGTGGGCGATGAATGGCCTGATTGAGGAGGAGTCGGAAATTCGTTCATATAAGAAACAGGGGATGGTGAAATTGGTCGACTGGAGGTGCCTTCTTCTCCGCGCTTGGGTGCGGATTCACTCGCTTTAGACTTCGAAATAAGTTTTATGGGCTCAGAGTGTGTACTGGAGGGTTTTACAGGCGACTCGGGAAGACCGGATGATGGAGGAGGTGATGGCTTAACGTTTGCGACGACCATGATAGGACACATGCTCTGGCGCTGCGGTGATCTCAGGGGCAACGGCGGGGGTTGTTCCGTGTTGTCCTCTGCTAACTCTTTCATTGTCTCCTTCTCGGATTCTGGCCCGGATTCTGGCGGATTGAATATCATGCTGCGTCGTTTCAGAGAAGCAGCTTCCATGTCCCTTTTCTTCTTGTCTCTCACTTTGTCACGGCGGCTTTGTGACGACTTGACTTCAGAGGCGGGTGTGATATCCTTAGAGGCTTGTTTCTCGGGAATCTCTCGAGAAATACGCAACGGGCTTTTTGTAATGACAGTGATAGAAGGTTCCTCAGATTGCTTGGGTGATGATCGTATACGAGACTCCTTGGCTGCCACTGGCTTCGTCTCAACCGGTTTAGCCTCTGCGACTACAGGATCGTTCTCGCTTGTAGTCATGATGCTCTTAGAAAGTGAGGGTTGGTAGGATCCGTCTTGGGAGACGGGACGGGCAGATGAAGTAGACGCGGGTTGAGGCTCTGTCGTAGTTGGCCGAGACATCATAGTATCGATCGATAAATCTCCCAGATGCACGAAGCGACCCCCTGTCGAACTAGGATTTCGGGACGGAACTCTATCATGGCTACTCGAACTGGCTTGGTGCAGGTTCCCCTGGTCGCGATTCTGGAATTCTCGGGACTGCTCGTTAGCTTGTCTGACTTGATCTGGGGTCACGACCCTTGGAGGAGGTGTCGCCAGAACGTTCAGGTGCTCGGGTGCCTTGGCATGGTTGCTGCTATTATTACTCCCTGGGCGATATGGGCCTCCGGTCGTGGTGTTTTGAGATATTTGAGGGACAGTAGACAAAAGAAGCTGCGAATCTGCTGGGCTCACTGAAGGCGTTGATTCCCTGTCCTCCGTCACCGTGCGTAGTACTGTTACCACGCCCTTGTCGTTCAGAACGGCCCTCGTAGGAGCATATTGGGAAATGACCGGCTTCGCGTTCCGGTGCTGGTATACAGGATATTGAGACCTGGGAGTTCGACCAAACGGTGAGGCGTCCAGGGGGATAGAAATTGCGATGTGTCGATGCCCGCCTATCGTAGTGCCTGAGACAGCTGAATCCGGGAGTCGAATGGGTTGGGGCGACTTTGAATGCAACTTGCTCCTCTTGCCCAGCTTCCGGAGCCTGTACCATCGGCCGCTGTCCTCGGCGGAGATATCATCAGGGATAGACATAAAGTTACCGGATGGGGGGCTGTGATTCCTCAAAAAGTCAATGAGTTCTGCAAGTCCATCATGCGGCTCGCCAGGATCCTGCTGATCGATGAAGGTGTCGTCGTGGAATTCCACGTCCTTGTCGGGACGGCTGAGTAGGTTTGACGCGGACTTTGCTCTGGGCCGGGTACGCGCTGGACCTTCTGAGCTGGACTTGGGTGGTAGGTACTGATACGAATACCGATGCGGCTGCGGAGATGCAGAGGTCGATCGAGCTGTGCGAGGATATGAACCGTCATTGCCCGACGTGACAGAGGCCTCGGGTTCAAGGCCAGTAACTTGAGCCATGCCGGGCGAGCTGATACATGTGCGTCCACCAACTTGAACTATACAGTCTTGCGCAACGATGCACTTGCATCCATGGAAGGCCTGTCTTGAGTCAGTATGTATACAGAAAACTCGTCGATGATGCTCTTGTCTGACCTTGCACGGCGCAACCTCCCCGTCTCTCGGGGCTTTTCTCGTGTCCTCCCTCCTCTGGTGGACAGGAGACGGCTGCTTGCAGACGGGTGACTGAGAGAGATGGATAGTCTGTGTTACCAAAGTAGATACATATACAGGTCAGGTCAACAGCCACAAAGATGGCCTAGATTGTGATGAGATGAAAGTGAGAGTTGAAAAGTGACTGACTGTGATTGCGTTGGAAAAAAGAAGGAAGAATTCGAGTTACGTCTACCTGGCGGATAGACTTGGGGCGGCGCCTCATCACGCCCACGCCCACTCCCCAGCCCAGTCAAACCCAGTCAAGTCCAGGGCCCTCTTCCCTCCTCAAGACAACCTAACAGAAACAGCAGAAGCCAGCCCGAGAGAGCTGGAGGGAGATCCTGGCATGCCGTCACTCGCCAATAACTCTCCCCATAAAACCCTGGGCGCCACAAAGGCCAAGTGCCGCTATTAGTTTTAGCTCAGGATGCTAACTCTGCCGTTGATGGGACGGTGGAAACACTCTCGCCAATTCTCCAATCAGAAGCTTACGAGTTAAGATGCGCCAAAAGGAGATCGTCTCCCCTTTGTTCTAATCTATTGTTTTTCGCGCCGGTTCTATGTTGTAATTGCGACTCTGACGATGGTAACCCGGCAATTCGGGTTGTCACTGGGATCGGCCTTGTAGTTTCATTCATCAAATATCCCTAAATTAGGCCCGTCATATTTGAACTGGAGATCTCATTTTCCCTGCCCCATGTTCAGCTGCACTTCTCTGGACCTTTCTTTTCTTTTTCTGCTACCTCTTCGCATTGCATGTTTTTACCCACCACTGATAGCTCCAGCCTCTCGCAAACATTACTCTTTAGAAAAAAAGAAACGAAATGGCAAAAAAGCGGACAATTCATTCTTTGGTCAGTGCTTGCAGGTGGTTGTCGTCACTCTCTGTCTCTGTGTTACAGGTGAGGTGTGCCCCAACCTCCAAGTCGCAATCACCCAAAGTCCCGAGATGGTTCCCTCCCTCTCTTTTCAGCTCTCACAAGGCTCCTCTTTCAGGTCATCGCAGCCTACAAATTAAGTTCTCAGCTCGCCCAATGCTACGTCGTCTTGTTCCTCGACCGCTAAAAGCCCTTCCGAGCGCCACCGCTGATCTGCTCTGCAAGAGACCGTTAGTGCTATCACCGTGCCAAGTTACCGAGAGAGGGTCCCTTGATATGATGCGTACCTGGTCTTGCAGTAGGCGAACCGGCGTTCACGCTGAGCGATGCTAGTGCCTTATTTTTTTCCATGCCTGCTATCTCATCTTGGCGTTCATCTGTGCTGATCTCTTCAGCAAACATCCACAGTTGTCAGTGGACACATCATTGTGAATGCCCCGATGATCACTCCAAAATCACCAACTAAAGCCATGTAAGTGGTTGTAACAACTTCATGCTGGATGATGGGATTCCCCTTTGGCCAGAGACCAGGGTCGGACATTACTTGCCCTTGTCCCTGACTAGGACCCCTGATTTTATACCCTGCCTCTCGCCTGTTGAAATGGCAGAACCCTTGCCTGTAAACGATCATCCTCACTACCGGATGCTTAGGCGGGCCAATCCTTGTAAATATGCATTTACTCATGCCATGGCTTCGTATTGTTTCCACATCACGTGACACACAATAACCTCATCAGTCTGCGAGTCCCAGGATAGCAAGAGATGGATCAAGTCGTGCAGATGTTATGCAGTCGAGATAAGCAAATCATGTGTCGTTCGGAAGCCTCGTTCTGCGCCTCAAAGTTCGAGAACTGGCCCATTTCTGTCCGCCATTTCTGTTTCATCCAACTATTACCAAGAGGGGCTTCATATGTCCCCCTTGCATATCACTTCGTAGCCACCCGCATATTCGCGAGACGACTATCCTAGCCCTGAATCATGCTCCGAAGCCAAGAGTCAGTTAAGTCTCGGGTCATGTCTAATCCTCCGACCGATGTAGCCACTGCATCCTGCTTCCATGCTCGTCGTGAATGCCTTGTACAAATGAAAATGCTGCACATCCCCTCCCAACGCCCGTAAATGCATGGTACTATGTATCCTCCTCTATGATTATAATACAAGGTCCCGGATTATCAATCTTTCCATGTCTCTACCGCCTCTTTGGTACAAAGAGACTTGGCTTCCCCTTCTTTCGAGATGGGGGCGGTGGCAGAGGCGGACGTCTAGGTTGCTGCGTTTGGTGTGAGCAGTTTGTCTTATTCACTGGAAGAGTATTTGACAAACCTGATTATTATTACCATCGTGAGGCTGGTGAGATCCCGGATTCGAGGGACCCGTCGGAATTCTGGGACATGTCGGGATCTTGGGGCCAGTTGGTATCGACGGACCGGTCGGCGCGGCCGCAGGTGGTCTTTCGGGAGGCGCCAACCCCATTACTGACATCGCCGAAGGGTCGGTGGGAGCTTTGGGCGGCCGAGGCGCCCTACCTCCGAACTTGCCCATAAGCCCACCACCCCGAGCTTTGTCGCTTGCTATCTATGTGGTTGTTAGAGATTATGGACGAGTTATTTGAAGAATGTCAACGTACTCTTTTAGTCACCGGCTGGTTCATATCTGGGCCATCGTGTGATCGCTTCTTTGTTTCTCCTGCCGATTTCTCCGACGAGGTATGGATGACGGGAGGACCTGCGGAGCGTGGCACAACCCCAGCTTGTTCACCTCCTCCCAAGCCAGGTATTTGGGGTATAGGGGCTGGTTGTTGAACCGGTGCGACACTTGGCGAGTTCGAGCGCGATGAGGGTAACGACGACGTATGGGGTGCATCCCGCATAACGACCTCTCGATCTTGGGCCTTAGGTGGCGGCGGAAGATACGCACCAGACTTGGCTCTTTCGAGGGGCCTCCTGAACATGGTCAGAATATCACCCTTGGTATATCGATCTCTTGCCTGGGCATCTTCGATGAGCTTGCGCCAGAACTCGCCCTGAACAAGCGCTCTCGAATCACCAAGAATCCAAAGAGACGACTTGGCTCGAGTCAGACCGACGTTCATACGTCGAATATCAGTCATGAAACCAATACCGCCTGTGGAACTGGCACGGACGCAAGAGAAGATAATGATCTCACATTCACGACCCTGGAAAGCATCGGTCGTATTGAACTCGATGATGTTTGTGATGCCCTCGCCGTAACGAGATCGGAACCGGTTTCTCAGCTCATAAAGCTGCGCTTTGTAAGGCGTAATGATACCAATCTTACCAGTCAGATCACATTCACGGTATTCATTGCTGAACCGATCATACATCTGCATGGCAACATCAAGCTCTTTGGTGTTGACCAGAGACTGGCCCTTGTGGCCTCGCTCCTGGACACCTTGAACATCGAAGAAGCGATATGGACCAAGCAGCGCGCTCCTGTGCCAGGGCTGCTGCCGGAGTTCGTGCATATTCTGGCCATCTGCAAGTTGTCCTTCGTAGAATTCGCGGCTGGGGAACAAACTGATTTCTGGATGCATACGATACTGCATATCCAACAGATGAACCGACTTCGGATGATTTTGTTGCATCCGAACAAACAAACTTTGATCGTAGCCGAACTTTGCTGCAGACTGTGACAGGACCGTAGGAGGAAGCTGCTTGGGATCTCCAACGAGAATACACTTGCAGCAGCCATACTTGAGGGGAATCAAAGCACTCAACTCCACACACTGGGCAGCTTCATCGATAATGACCGTTTCGAACTCAACGTCAAGATTCCGGAACATCTCATGACCGCTACCACTCAGAGTAGCACACAGAACCTGAGCGTTGTTGAGAATTTCTTGTTGGACTTGCCGTCGGCGGAGTTCCATTTCTCGAGCAACAGAATTGCCGCTGCTTTTGTCGGCATCAATCTGTTTGCCGATCGACATCTGGCGCCGCTTCAAGTCCTCGAATTCTCGAGACAGCTTGTTGTATACGGCTCGGTCATCGTTATCCCTTGAGGCTTCCAGTCGAGGGCGCAGGAGAGACAGCTCTTCTTTGATCTTCGCGGCATCCTCGTGGAGCTTGTCGCGGTCGGCCTTGGCCTTGTCCTTTGTTTGATCGCCCTCCAGGCGGGACTTGACCAGTTCGTCCAGAGTGACATCCCTCACAGCGGCATTAATGGCATCGCTTCTGCCAAGTCGTAGCACGTTAATGTTCTTGGTCTTCCCTGAGATCGTTTTGACGCCGGCTTTCATTCGCAGTACCAGTTCATCCACAGCAGCGTTGCTAGGCGCACAGACAAGAAGCTTTTTGGGTCGGTTTTGATTGTTTGCGCCGGGAGCACCATGTGGTCTTAAAGGTACACCCATGGGAATCCCTTGGTTACCTACTTGGTTGAGCTGCTCCGAGAGTAGGGTGCCAACCATAGCCACAATGGTCTTGGTTTTTCCAGTACCAGGAGGACTATTCATGTTAGCTTTATCAATAAACAATGGCAAGCAACCTACCCCTGAATAAGAGTGAAACCATCATTATCATGCGCGCCTAGAACAGCCGTAGCTTGCCCGTGGTTCAGAGCATAATTTTCCATGCAGTTGTTGATCTTCTCTTCTCCGTATCGGAGGATTGGAGATGGTTCTGCGTTCAAAATCTCGTCCATAAGATCATAATACTGCAAACTCTCCAACGCAGCGTACTCTCGCTCAATCGTGGTCATGTTGGTAATTTTGACGCCGAAAACGCTTACGTTAGGGGTCAGCACCTGTGTCATCGGGTTGTTTCGAGAAGCCACACGATAAGTGATCTCGATAAGCTCCTTCTTGTATGTGATACGATGAACTCTGGCCAAACAGTGCCGCGCTGTTTGATCAGTCAGAGGATTCTCTGCTTCCGAAACGAGAAGAATATCGCCTTCAGAGACGCCTCGCTCCCTGCTTTGGACAACAGGCATGGTGAACGTCGCCTCTAGGTAACTGTCGACACTCGCTCGACTTGCAATCTTCATACCAAAAGGCTGGGACGTTATCTCATCCTTGGCCGTAACAAACGAACGCCAAGCTTCAGAGGCCAACAGAGGAAAGAAAGTATCCTGGTAGGTTCTGGGGTTGGAATACTTAGTGGCAACCTCAGAAGCTGCTGGGCCATTGGGAGGGTCGTTGCCACGGTGGAAAATATCCCAGGCTAGGATGGTGTTGTGCAATCGATCCATAGGCGGGATCAATCTGGCTCTCATCTCCTTGACGGAGCGCTGTTGTCGAACCTTCTTAACTGGCCGACGGATTTTGTCGCGCAAAGCCTGCTGACGACGCTTCTCGGCCTCATCTAGAGTCTTCTGTCCTCCAGTGCTGAGTGCAGCGAGTTCATTGTCAACATCCGACTCATCCTCCTCCTCCTCCTCGGAGTCTTCGTCCGAACTATTGACCATTATTTCACTCCTACCATGATCTTTGCCGCTAAGGCCGAGGCCAAGTAGGCCTGAGCCTTCGCCAGGGACAGTCTCTCCCCTGAGAGCCTTGGCTTTTGCAATGGCAGCTGCGTCGCGTTTGGCCTTTTCAGCCTTCTCTCTCTGCCTACTCTCCTTCAACGCGGAAATTGCCTTTTGATCAGGCACCTTCGGCTTAGGCTTTACCTTAAGCATAGCCTTGGCCTTGGCTTTGGCTTGCTGAGCCTCCAGCTGTTTAAGAATAGGACTGTCGATAGAACTACTGAGCTCAAGTACATCGTCGCGGTTGGATCTCGATGACGGTGTTGTAATCGTACCAGTTGTCGATGTACCTGATTTCGACCAAGCATCGAGTTTGCTCTGTTTCTTGAGCTTGTCTTTAGGCTTCTGTGCTACTTGACTTTGCGCAACACCCAACTGATAAATTTGTACTTCTTCGTCGGTCTGTCCCAGAGCTTGCAGAAGTTCGGCTCGCTGCTGGTCGGTCATGTTCGTTGACCTTACGTACTTGCCTGGGATACTTGTAGGCAGACAAGCATCAGTAATCAGTTTGCGAGATGCAGGATTGATCTCATGGTTGTTCTCTCGGAGCCGAGTAAGAATCTTGCAAAGGACCCGGACTGTGACATCCACAAGCCACTTATCTTTCAGGCGAATCATGTTCTCCATGCCGCCGAAGTGCTGTTTCGCAGGAACAAGAATCTGCGACATAGTGTCCTTCTCACTTTTATTCAGGGCCTTGGAGATGGCCGAGGTGATCAGGCCATCCTCTGCGACAAGAGCTTCAGCTAGTTCCATGATCTCTCGACAGAACTCGGTCATTACAGCATTCTGAATATACCGGGACCAGCCCTCGATATTTCTGCATGCAGTAGATACGAATCGCCATTGTTCGCTCCACCAACGCAGGACCTTCGCAGCAGACATTGGCTCGAGGGTCTTAACTCGCAAGACTCCAGACATGGGGTCAGTCAGGCCGCGGAGAATATCTCGACTCATGTTGAGAATTGGTCGAATCGGACCCCACGGATTGGGTGGCTTCAAAACTCGCTCCAGAGCCCATACTATGGACGAAAGTGTCTGGTCAGGGTGAAGTTGGGACATTTGTTCAAAAGCACTGCTTTGAGATAGCTCTCCAGTCCAGCTCTTCAGCAATTCAGAAGCTGCTTCGGCAAGGCCCGACTCTCCGTGGGTGGAGAGGGTGATGGTACCCTGAAAAGCAAGGCGATCGTTGAACAATGTGTTCAAATCTGTGGCGTCCAGCTCAGACACTCGACCCAGAAGATTTCCAAGGATATCCACGGTTCCAGCGAGAGACCAGTTGAAGTTTTTACTGGAATCACTCAGTTTGTCGTCGCTTTTCAGAGGTCTTACTTGTTCGACGCCGATTAGGGGCTCGAGTGACAGAACGATATCCCTTGCGAGGTCGATCTGCTCAGTCGACAGATCAAACATTTCGACAATACCTTGCCAGAAAACTTTCGAGTCCCTTGTGACTGCGGATTGAAGCTGTTTGCCCTCGAGACAGGCGATGTATTCCTCCGCAAAGATCTTCATATCTAATTTCATGGCAGTTTGCATGGCCTTCTTGGCTGCGTTTGCCACTTGAAATGTTTGCCAACCCTCTCTTTCTTGACCAGGAGCACGCAGGTTCCGGAGGATAAGGTCTTTGTATTTCATCACAAGATTGAACGCAGCGCATGCGTAGAGATGAGTCGTCCCGGCACCAATCTTGGTATCCGGGTCAAGAAAGGTGGTCATGGTGAGCCCTAAGGCATCGAAACCAGCTCGAATGCAGGCTGCTCGACCTGGTTCCCCTATAGTCTCGTCCTTGGCAAGCGACTCAAAGAGAGTATGCATCAAGACCTCACAAGCATCGTACCTGCGATCGCGACCAAGTGATTGCAGCCATGGGTCAACCCAAGATGTAGGGAACGGTACGAGAGATGACCCACTGTTGAAACCAGTCCAGCAATCGTCCAAAGATTGGCGCAGCAGATTCTTGTATCCAGGACTCGCAAAGAGTAAATCTGCAATCACATTGGGCCGGGCATCGCCAATAACGTCCCAGAAGGCCCTAGGTGCTTTCTTGAGGAAGTTTGTCAGGATCGTAATGGCCATGACCAGGACACTCTCGGCAGGGCAGAACTGGATATGTCGAAAGAGAAGGTCGTAAATGTGATTCCCGGACTTGAGCTCCAAGTTCCGTAAACGTTGAAGGATGACGTCCGCAGTCAAGGTTCTTAGTATCTCGTTGAAGCCTTGCCAGAACTGCTGCATCTCAGGCCACGAATCTATCGCTTTTGGGTCTTTCCTCCAGATGTCATCAATGGCTCTTGTGAGGCCACCGCTGACAGCCCAATCGAACTGTTCCAGGGTCATGGCGCTACTATCAAGATTCTGGTAGTTATCTGTTGCCCATTTGCGACGGTCTTGGTTCTTCAGATCGAAAATGAAGTATGTCATCCCAGGCAAAGGCTCCTTAGTTCCAAGTTTAAGACCGCTTTTACCTTGCAGGCGCTGAAAAACGTACTGAAAGGTGACCCGTCGCTCCGGATCTTCCATATATGGCATACAACATAGAGCCTCATAGACAGAGATGTGGACTTCGGGGAGGTGTTCACCAAGTTGCGACTTCTTGAATGTAGAACCGGCTGACACAATTTTCTCGATGAAATCCTTGGCCCATCGTAGGCTCGAATCAATGCGCTCAACATCCCTACGTTCGAGCATGGATTGAATATCGGCGACGATCTCTTCATTCCATCGTCTGACAATGTTAACAGGCGCACAACACCTCTGTTGAGAAAACGAACTCACTCTTGAAATTGTTGCAGGAGAGCTCTGCGCTTCATATGCCAGTTATAGACACAATCTGCGCAATGCTTCAGGCAACCGTTGAGCCGCTCACCGAGCTGTTCTCCCCATTTCCCTTGGCTGGATTTGTCAAAGCCGAAGATCAAGGAGTTCCAGTACGTGATCTCCAGTCTTTCCTTTCCTTTCTGAATCCGACTGTCTTTTTCGTCTTGAGGAATCGATGAGTCGACGTCTTCTCGAAGTCTGTAGTTCTCGTTGTCGTCGTCGTTGATACGGGGACACAGCAGGTGGCATTCATCGTCGAAATTTTGAATCTTCTCATACCATTGGCTGAGCTCTTCGTTAAGATCCATTATATGGCGCCTAGATGCGTTTGCGCATCTCTCGATATCGCGGCTAAAACAAAGTATTCGGAAATTGAGCGGGACGACGGTTTTTCATCGGTGGGTAGAGCGATAGGCTTTCTCGAACCAGGGAGGTACGATGCGACTCGGGTCGGTGAATTTAGAATATTAAGTCCTTAGGTTATCGTGAAGAATCGGTCCGGACGTCGAAGAAGCGAAGGGGGTGGATGTAGGAGGTTGTTATGTCTGAGAAGGAAAAATCGAAGTTGATGTTCAAGGCCGTTCGTTGCTGGGGCACTTTGGACCTTGACAATCAAACAGTTCGTCAACGTCGGATTGTTTGCAGGATGGCACTGGAAAATAAAGGAGCGATTCAGCTGTAAGAGAATAAGTAACTAGCATTGATAAAGGTGATTTAAGATCCCACCGAAGCTTTTGTTCAGCAGCAAGGCAATGAGCCTACAACGTGCAGTAAAGATCGGGATTGGAAAATAGTTGAGTCGAAGCTTTGACAAGGAGACAGCCTTGGATTGGCCTGACGCGCTTGAGTTGCCGCGTTCTTGCAGGGGGTTTAATGACAAAGGTGGGGTGCAGCCGTCGCTGGGCAGCCGCTGAGGTTTGGCCAAGCGCCGACCTACCTTTCTTTGCTCTTTGTTCACTATCTGACGTCAATTTTGGGTGCATTTGAAGGCTATCAATGAGAGTTGCTGCACGTAGGTGTTTGGTAGGTAGGTGTTTTTTTTAATCATCGTGTACAAGTAAGAAAGACATCTGAGAAAATGGAAATGCGGAGCTCTTATACACAGGCCGAAGGCCTTATCTTATCACAAGCAGTTAATCACTGTCCTCGACCTTTTCTTTCACCTTCTTTGATCCTCCCTTCCCTCCAAATTGCCTCTTGCCTGTTCGCTCGACAAGCCCATCAAGAGGACACTTCGACTTCAGCCATTCCTCGCTGCCCTCGCTCGTGTTTGCTCTGCAGCGGATACAGCTTCGCCCGTGCTGAACAAACAGCTTGTGCAGTCCATATTTCAGGTGGTTAGGTATGCGAACCTCCAAGTGACTGAAAGTCTGATCCCGAGTGGCTTTAGGTGGCACCCATTTCAACCATCCACTGATTCGATGTACATGAGTATCAACTGCAAAGCTAGGCTGCTGTAAGCAGAAGAGAATAACGCAGGATGCTGTCTTGACACCAATACCGGGGAACTTGGTGAGCGTCTGCATGGCTTCATCTGGAGGCATCCCATGAATATGATCCAATGAGAGGATTTCCTGGTCTGTCTTCATGATCTCGAGGTCTTTCTGACCCTGTGTCTTGCCCTCTACTCCAGCAATTCCGGCAGCTTTCCCGCCATTCTTCTCCTGCATGAAAGCCTCTCGTCGCTTCGTGTTCTCTTCGTAGACCAACTCCAGAATGGCTTTGATGTCTTTACCCTTGACCTGTGCCAAACCACCAGTCTTGATGGACTCGACAATGGTGGGCAGTGGAGCTGTTCTGACTTTGTTCCAATCGACACTACCTTTTCCGATTCCTTTATCGACAGTACCAAAGGTGCTTACCAGTCCTCTGAATGCTGCGCTTGAGTTGCGATTAGAGGTATTTGCGCTTAGGCGGGTTCGGATCAAAGCATCCAAGACAGATGGAACCTCTCCGCAGCCTGAGACTTCAAGGGACGGCGCCGGTATCTTCTCGGGAGCCTTGGCTTCTCCATGGATTTTTGCTAGTCTGCGGTAGACTTCTTCACAGTCCTCTGCCGAAGGGGACTTCCACTCGGGGAAAGGTGTAATACCGGGAGTTAGCCCATATGGGTTGTCCTTCGTCTTCTTAACTGCTTTCCGAACTGGTGCCTGCATTGCGACGTCGGCATCGTCGTCCTCGTCCTTGACCTCATTCTTGACAGTTGATGGCTTGCTTGACTTTTTTGTCTGGGGTTTTGTGCTGGGTTCATCGTCAGACTCGAAATATGACGATTTGGCAGCAGATCGCCGTGGTCGAAGTGATCTCCGAGTCGTAGCTTCTGTCTCCTTGGGTGAAGGGGGATTCAGAGATTTGGTGCTCGGCTTAGCCTCAGGCGAGGCCTCTTCGATTTTGACATCCTCCATTGACTCTCTCGAGTCTTCTGGTGGGGTGGGAATCTTTTTGGCATTCCTTCGACCAGTACGGACAGGCCCAAGATTATGTGGTAGTTCGTCTAAAGCCTCGTCGTCAACCTGGTCTTTTGCCTGGGTCTTTTGTCTTTTCGTGGGAGCTTGATCTGTACTTGCGACTCCACGCTTTCGTAATATTCGAGCAGTCATGGTGGATTGAGCAGATTGAATGCAGGTGTGAAACAGATAAGAGGCCTGAGATGGAGCAAACTGGCAGCGCAGATTATACAATGGCAAGAAAAGTCTGGCGGCAAATAGCACATATACCCTGGGCATTACCCAAAAGCAAGCAAAATCGCAAGATTTAATGATAGCGACTCGCTCATCTTGCCATATACTTGTGGCACCTTTTTAGTCACTCTTTGGGTCATGGCTGATCGCATCAATGACCTCAACAGTCGAAACAAGGATCGCTGGGCTCATCCACTATGACATGGATCGATACAACCGCTAAGACTAACCCAATTGGTCACAGTTTACTACAAGGATTGACTTACCCTGAATGCCTACAGAAAACACCACGGAGAACTTCAGTAAAATACTGTACAGCTAATAACAAGGCTTGCGAATATTCTTGGGAATATTTTGAGGTTAATAGTGTCGCTTTTATCATGTATATGTCCGCCTACGTCTTTCCTCTTGCAGGGTCTGGCTAGTGAAATAAAGTCGACCATGTTCCTGAATCTAGCCCCATCCCAACTTCGAAATAATACACGCTACTCCAAATTCACAACTTGATCTACAGCAATGTAGAGTTTTCTTTAATCTGCACGATTTAATCTTCAGGTATAACTCTTTGCCGTGCTTACCTAACAAGCTTGGATTATGTCACCTCTATCATCAGTGCCAGCATCTAACTATCAGTTTCTGACCTACCCAGTTGTTGAAGCCAATTTTTACTATATAAAATGTGTAGGAATGTTTACATATGAACAACTTTAGGTTAGCACGCTAGCTCAGTAAGGCAGAAGGAAATCCAGGCAAGGGACGGCATAGTTTGTCAGAGAAACCTCTGAAAACATGGTGCATCTTGACTTCGCATACAGTTTAGACTTTTCTCTCAAGATTCGAGTGAGATCGCCGTTAGGGCTTTAGTCATCTTTAACGTGGATAGCTAAGGCGGTTCTACGTCGATTATATGACCTATGCCGGTTGAACCAACATAGAACGATAGATCACTCAAAAAAGAACAGTATACACACGGTATAAGTCTCAGTGCATGAAAATAACATGACCCCATATAGTTGGAGCCTTAACCTAACCATGCCAAAATCGCGACTACATAAAGTACTAATATACAAACGCAAAGCTGTCCGGTGACGTAAAGGTTCCCCTTACGATCAAACGTTAGATTCTTTAGTAAGAAGAGCAAAGGAACCTCCGACGGCAGAGGTATCTCCCCTAAAGCTACAAGCCCTGTGTTGCAGTGCCAAGGGTGGCTTGGAACTGAGAGGACGCTGCGCAGGCAGTGTACATATGTAACAGCAGCTTAGTATTCCACATTTCTAAGAATTTCATAGAGATGATGTAGTTTAAATCGAGATAGACATGGTTTCCTGTGTTGGGTTATTCAAGGTTCAAGGGAACATAAAATCATGCTCAGAGGCTACACGATCTCAATTGCAAGAGATACTGTGGATATCTAACCGCACCTCAAGTGTCTAGAAAATAACATAGCTTGATATAAAGAGACTTATAAAGCTACCGACAGGTGATCTACAAGAAAGACCCGTTTGGGGTACTGTCTTTGCCAAGATCGTATTAGAATTGCTGTTAC
Source organism: Fusarium sarcochroum (assembly GCA_013266185.1). Taxonomy (NCBI): domain Eukaryota; kingdom Fungi; phylum Ascomycota; class Sordariomycetes; order Hypocreales; family Nectriaceae; genus Fusarium; species Fusarium sarcochroum. The sequence continues at coordinate 29,218 of JABEXW010000357.1, read as the reverse complement.
ATGAGTGTTTGTTAGAGGTGCAATGTCTGCCCCAAAGTCTCGAGACAAGTGAAGCTCACTCAAGACAAACAGCCCATGATCAGGGCTGCACGGACCATCCCATTGGAGCTCAATATACTGGTTGCTCCGGGCACTGTGGAATTCACATAATGCACCCATGCATATATATGTCACTTCTTCTATCTTCTTACATCTACATCCTTCACCTCCCACTTCAGCGAATTTTCTCTCTTTAACTTCCTCCAAGCAATCACTTCTTTTGACTTCGCGTCTCGCTCAGGTATGCGCTTTCACTCTTCATCATCTTCTGATGCCTAGCCGGTTAACACAGTAACATAGACATTCCTTTACCTTGGGTTGAGCGCTGCTCCCCTCGTGCAAAATGTCGATCACATACATCGACCTCGAAGAACAAGAGGAGATAAACGATGTTTGCTTCCTCACTGAAAAGCCAACTGGGTTTCCAGAGCGCCAAAGGCGCTTGTCATCATGCACCATTCACGAAGATTCCACCACCAGCCCTGACCGAGCCATCGATGAAGTAATCGACCTCACAGTCAACCTGGGCACTTCGGGCCACCACCTGCTCAATCGAGACGAGTTCGTATTGGAAAGGATACGGCTTTTGGGCTCCGTTGTACAAGAAGGCTCATTCCTTCAAATTCAGGAGTTTTGTTCAGGAAAATACCTTGTCGAGTTTGTTCTTGTCAAGATTGTTATTCGATGTCAATCCTCAGGCGCGATTAAAATCCGCGGCACTCCTTTTGTGAGAGCACGCTCGGCTATGGCCAAGCTGCCTAGGAAGTCGAATGAAGTTTGCATGCTTCTCTACTACGACCAAGACGATGGTACAAAGACCGAAGAATTTGTGGATATCAACCCATCCGATGTAATCCAGCTGCAGCCTCTCATTGCAACCAATGCCAAGTGGCCCAACTTCAACCGAGCTGTGTTCAATCCTCGATACCCAGGTGAGAAAGGCCGCCCCGCCAGACAGTCTACACACCTGACCTGCCGCTAGAAGCTGGAGGTCTGTTTCACTGGACAAGGAAGCCGCAAGAAGCAAGTCGAAGAGTCTCTTGTTCGCATTCACTCGAGAGATGTACATGAGTCACAGTACCGAGTCTCTGAGGAAGTTTTGAGCAACCGATGGCGAGGCAGCACAGTCAAAGGGGGATCTTGGGTGCCTTCCCTCAGCACCCATGATCATTTCATTGATCTTGAGTCTGAAGGATCTCGTCAGACGCAGACGAAGACTCGGAGCCGCGGGCAAAAGTACACTATGTTCGACTCTTGCTCTGGCGCTGGAGGCGTGTCGCGGGGTGCCCTCATGGCAGGCTTCAAGGTTCAGTATGCAGTTGATAAGGCGCCCGAGGTTTGGAGCACCTATCAAACCAACTTTCCCGATACCGAGCTCTTCAGAATGTCCCTTGATGAGTTCCTCTCGAACCCGAACACAAGTCATATGAGGGTTGATGTCCTTCACTTTTCCCCACCATGTCAATTCTTCTCTCCAGCCCATACCCATGCTTCGGCTCAGGACGACGAGAATATTTTTGCACTCTATGGCTGTAATCAATTGCTTAAGAAGTTACGTCCGCGTATTATCACCGTCGAACAGACGTTTGGACTCACTCATGACCGCCACGAAGAATATTTCAACGGCTTCCTTGGAGATTTTACGCAACACGGCTACTCAGTACGATGGAAGGTTATCAAGCTCTGTACTTGGGGCGCTGCCCAGGACCGAAAGCGACTAATCATTATTGCCGCTGCGCCAGGCGAAAAGCTTCCCCCATTTCCTAAGGCTACCCACAGTCAGGACGGTCTCAACGGCACATTGCCTTATAATACAATCGGGAAGGCCATCAGGGGTATTCGCCCAGGAGATGACCTTCATGACCTTGAGAACGTACGGTACCATAACCCTACGAGAGTCGCTTACGATCCGGACCGCCTTGCAGGAACCATCACCACAGGCGGAGGTGACTTTTACTATCCCGATGGCACACGAAACCTCACTTTGCGGGAGCTGGCGAACCTGCAAGGCTTTCCGAAGACGCACCAATTTCTCGGAACCGTAACCTCTATCAAGCGACAGATCGGGAACGCGTTTCCTCCGAACACAGTTCGTGTGCTCTACAAACATATAGAACAGTGGCTGCTTCGTCAAGATGGCATGCTTCCCTACGACCGCCAAGATGATGACACCATTCTAATTGAAGACGATTCCGATGCATCGGCCAGCCTTACAGACGACTCCGACGACGAGCCACGCCATTCACCTGAGATGATGGAGGGGAACATCATTGAAAGATTCGGCGAGCAGCAGAATCATCACGGAAGAGCTCTTTGGGCAGCCGAGGACATGGTAATCGACTTGACCTAGTCGGAGAAGAGTTCTTCTCAGGTCACGATCGTCAGTGGGGAGGCATGGAGGCTATAGAGGTTATTTGGTCGGTTTGTGTTATTGTTTAGGGGCTGACAGCATGTATATGCTTGGAAAGGGATTATTTGAGAACAGAATGGTAGATGATTGTTCTGGCTGAGGTATGGAAAGTGATCTGGCGTTGTAGCAAGAAGACGCTTGGTCTTGAGCAAGCAAGGTCGGGTGGGAAATTAGAAAGCTGTCCCATAGTTGTAATGAAATCGTGTTCTTGATTCTATATTATAGGCTCTTGGCTTTGGCATAGCAACTGATATTCTCGAAGCCTGCCAGCTACGACTCCCCTGCCACTTTCTGTCGGTGATTCACTGTCAAACAAACGCGGCCTATGATTATCAGGTACACACGTATCCCTCTGTTTATTCTCTCGTTGTTCCCCACTGCCGCTCTCTCAACCTTACTACGGGAGCAAACGCCGCTGGCAGTGTTGGCAGCTGGCAACAACAAACGGCAGCTGCAAGGGCCCTCCTCCTTCTCGCGACGCGACTGCTGCCTTGCATCTTCTCTGCCTGTATCTTCTCTGCCTGTGTCTTCTCTCCTTCGCTCCTCATCCATCTACTTCCTTCACTTCAATCTCTTCGCGCTGTTGTTTTCCATCTTCTTCTTTCAACACTACACCAAGCAGCTTATTGATGCGAGATTACTACCAACGAGCCACTGTTTTCTCAAGACTACCAGAAAGCATCCTTCGCTTCTTTCTTTACTTCGAACCATTTGTTCTCTCCTATCCGGCTATTCTGTCCCCTTCTTCTGTACCCTTCGAGATCCATCGCAGTCTTCTTTACACATCAACACAGCCCAACTCGCCGACACACATCTAACAACATTTTCGAGGTCTTCAACATCTCACTGGCTCTTCAACATGTCTACCACAATAACCTCAACTCTGCCTCCAATAGAGAAAGTGAGTTGAACAGTGCTCAGTTCTAGTATTCTCCCTCAGATCACTAACGTTTTGAGCTTGAACAGCCGATACCACCGCTCTACGCTCTTTCAGTACAAACCTACAAACAGCGACATGAAGAAGGGACGCTGATCGAGATGAGGAACGAGGAGGAAGTCCTCAAGCGTTTCAACAACATGCGAACGCAGTTCAAGGCGTGGCCTATCGCACCCATCCCAGGCCTCCTCAATTCGTTTACGAGATCATGGCTTTTCCTCGTGCCTATTCCTAAGCCCTCAGAAGACCTGATCTTCCCCGGCCTTACTGAAAACTTCAGGATTGACATGGAAATCAGCATTCAGCTACCGGATGGCACGTATTCTCTTGTTAACCTCCCGGCAACCCGTATCAGCAATCCTTACGAGGATGCCGATAATCTCCCTTGTGAAAGGGTCGCCAAATGCGCTTGCTTCAAGGTTGAAATTTACAGGTCTTGGAAGAATTCCGAGGGAGATCACGTCGAGATCGACCTAATGGCTTCGATGCAGACCGCCTCCGCACTTGATGACTTTGAAAGTCTTACTTTAGCTGAAGCAAGACATCAAAAGATCACAATTACTTGGGATATATTTTCCAACACTTTTGAGGCTGAACTTGAGGCTTTACGACGTCTCACACAAGACTCTCAGTCGGAGAGCCGACAGCTCAGCCTCAAGGCCAAAGCAGCATTCGAAATGATATTAGACTTGAAAGGGTCCGACAAGACATACGTCGACCTGCATGGTATCTTTCCGCATCTCAATAACCCTTGCCACCCAGAGCATCGAATTCGAAGGACGATTCTTGCACGCTTCAACTCTTTCAATAGAGACCATAAGGCTGCATTTAACGGTCTAAAGAACATCCCCAACGGCCTGTATTTTGTGAACGGATGTCCTGGCGCGGGAAAGACAGAGTGGAATATTGTGGTTTCGGCGCTTATTCAGTCCAAACGGCGCCCTGGAGCCGCGAAGCGATACAATCCTATTCTGTTTTTGGTCGACCTCAACAAAACGGTTGATGATGCGGCGGACCGTTACTACAACTTGTGCAAGGCAGCTGGGCTGCGACTACGAATCATTCGTATGCATGGATGGCCGTATGAGATGCGGAATAGTTCAAAGCTAAGCACTACCACTGCTAGTCAAAGCCAGGAACCCGAGCAAGGAACGGACTTCACGAAGAAATTCCTTGCTACCATGAACATTAACAACAATGCTCATGTAGAACGAAACACAAACAAGGCGCCTACACTGGATGAGGTAGCCTGGGAATATTACGAGAAGCACAAAGATGGTGGTTTTCTGGTGCTCAAGAAACTTCTGACAAGAATGGACGCCGGAGAAGTCTTGAACCACGATGATTGGAAGACTTTGAGAAGGCAAGTTTCAAAACTTTACATTGCTGTGTTGAAACAAACCGACTTCATTGCGACGACTCCTGTTGCAGCGTACGGCGGTTTCTCGAAGCTTTTCAAACCGGACGTGATCTTCATCGACGAAGCTCCCCATGCACGGGAATTGACCACTTTGATTCCTATCGCGTACTTTGAACCGATCGCATGGATTCTGACGGGCGATGTTAACCAAACTCGCCCCTTCGTGAAGAGCGGCGACTCTCGTGATGCACGGAAAAAAGGTCTCGAGTTTAACCCGTATGCAGCGCAGATGCGCCTGAGCCTCATGGCTAGAGCGGACAAGGTCGGGGCCATCAACGGTAGGCTTTTGATCAATAAGCGAGCATATGGGAATTTATATAAACTCCCTTCGGACCTTTTCTACGGCAAGCAGATGACCTCTGGTTACAAGACTGAGGAGCAATACCCAACAAGCGTTCACTACTTAAAGACATACCTCGAAGGATTCGACGAGGGGCGAAAACTTAAAGAGAACCGGGCAGTCATTGCCCTTACCACAAGCAAGGAAGAAACGCAATCCCATAGCTTTTGGAATCCATCACACCATGCATGGGTCATGGCTCAGACAACAAGGCTTCTGCAAGATCCCGCATTCCAGAGTGTAACAAACACTCATGAGCCCGGTCGGATAATGATTCAAACTCCGTATAGCGTTGCTATGCGGCAGTATATCAACGAAGTCAAGCAGTGGCCATCCGAATGGCAGGACCGAGTAGAAGTCCTGACTGTCGACAAGGCCCAGGGTAATCAGGCCGATGTCGTCTTCCTCGACATGGTTCGGACCACCAAGCCTGGTTTTATGGACGAAGCTCAGCGGATGAATGTCGCTATCACCAGAGCCAGACAGGCTGAAATCATACTGATGCACTACGCGATGACATTCCGCCTACGCCGCGGTGTCCCCGTCAAGACGGATTTTACCTCCAAAATATGGTATGATGCGGTCGAAAACAGCCGCCTGTTTGTCTTCTAACTTGGAACGATGTAAGAAGATTCGACAATGACAATAGGGAAAAGGAATGGTGGTTATTGTAACTGTTGGAGTTCGCTTGGTTGACTTCTCAGTTTGGGTCTGTTCCTTAGCAATGAACACACGGGGCATCAGCAAGGAGAACATGTATCTATGATTCCGTGAGACTTATTGGCGCAAGCCTGAATGATAGGAAAAGATATTGGCAATTGCATTCATGATGTGAAGTCAGAACAAGGTCGCGATCTCATGATTAGGTAGTTAGCGGCTTGAAGGCCACCAAGCTACGTTGGAGGAACATGCCGTGGGGAAAACGTCTTGGTAGCTATGTAGCTTTGGGTTTCTAAGGCTGTTAGTATTGGATGCGTAGTTAAATTGCATGTTTACACAAAGCTATTGACGATGTGTTGCGTGATAAATAGAGTGTTGACGGAAAAACCAGAGGCCAAGCGCAGGTTTCATCTGTAAAAATACGAGATCATGGCCCCCAATACATACAACGGCCAAGATGAAAGGGTCTACTACAAGACGGGGGGTAGAGAACATGTACCGTATGTCGATCAGGGTTGTGGCGCAGCCTCGATTTGCGGGTCGACGAAACATTTTGGAGGCATATCCAATAAGTGATTGATGTTTCATTTGCTGATTCGGAGTATGAATGACTTGGATGCTAAGTAGCAGCACAGGTTCGTATCTACGCATTGAGACAGCTCGGTGTTCTTATGTCTTATGAGAACCACAGTAGACATCTTGACTTCCTCAGGGCGCGACGTTGTCAAGTACAATTGGACGTCAGACCTCACTGTAGTAGGCATACTGAATATGTATGATTAGCCATGTTCCATCAAAGAATGATAGTATGCAACCGACATTACGCCGATGATTGATGCAGTAAGCCAGAGCTTGAACTGGTATCAATCAACGAGGCTTGAGTTGCTATCTGCCAAAGAGACGGGCATGGGCCTCCTGAGGCCTTGGCTCTCATAGGGCTGGCGAATAAGAGACTAAAGACGCATAAACTGTGACGCGAAAAAAGAAACCACATGTGAATTTGACCAACTTTAAAGTGATAATCAATATTACACTAATAATGGGTGTTTTGCGCCAAGCATTTGCATCACCATAATCGGCACTTGTCGCGTGTAAGCGGGCGCGCCGATGTTGAGTTGTGTTACTTTGCGAGTAAGCAACGGATAGCAAAGGCTATCGTCCCGGCCTCTGGACGAGTTTTCATCCCTTAAGATCTTCAGTATTTAACCAAATCTATTTACAGCACTTCCTTGCAAATCATCATCCACATTGAGAGGCATATAGCTAAATACCAACCTCTTCACGAAACACGCCAGGGGTGACAAGCACCAAGTCAATGAGTGTGGCTTAGACCGACGGAGCTCCGGGCGGGAAGCGGGGCCTAGGTAACGCTCTTACCCAATCATATGATGCCTGTGTCGAGCTACTCTAATTCTGGGAAGTTGGAGGTACTGGAGGCCCTGGAAAGGCGGAATAAAAAGCCATTGTCAGAAGGTGCTGTAGGTCACTGCTGCTTCGCTTTGCGCTTGCCCTGCTGTGCTGACGACCACCCCCGGATTCCTTGGTCGTGCCATGCGTCGTTGCATCTCACCTGTGCATGATTCCCTTTCTTCTGCTCAGGATGTCATAGATATCTGAATATCTCATCCATTTAATCCTCCCGTCTTTCGATTCTACCACTGGGCCCTTCGACAAAGCACGAGCCTTCGACAGGCTCCAGTTCGCACTCCCGCCCTGCCTCGCGCGACTGCGGCGGCGGCCTCCCAATCAAGACCTAAATCTCCAGTACTCACTCTACCAGCCGCCCCGCCCAATAATCCGACCCAGCAGCACACAAGAAGAAGAACCAACGCTCGGTTTGACAGTCCCGATCATCAGCTTCCATCAGCTCTCGCCAGCTGCTGCTGGCTACTTCCGCATTCGCCACGCGCCTCTTCGAATTCGGCAGGGTTCAATTCGATGGATATATTGCGACGTCTAAGTGGGAGGAAGAGCCATGTGATGGGGCATCTTGCAGCCAGGGGAGTCGTGGTTAAGCGCCAGCTGAGCGATGGAGGAATTGCCGGAGTTGTTGTCGGTGTCATCGTAGGCATTGCGCTCGTTGCTCTTTGCCTTTACCCCTTTGTTATTCGCCGCATCAGACGACGGAAACAAGTACCTCTTCATGGACCTCCTGGTACAGGCGACCCTGAGACGGGCGAGGTTCCAACCAACGGACCTCCGGGCACAGATGACCACCGACGCCGCCTGTCCTCACAGGACTCATTCAAACCTTCGGAAGAACATACGCGTGGGGGAGTAGACCGAGTGTCTTTGAAGGACTTGGCCTGGACTCCTAATGATGGCTTGGTGCAACCCAACGGACAAGCTCAGGCACAGGGTCAACCAGACTATGTTCCCCGAATCGATACCAACGTACCTTCTTATGGCTTCAACAATGCCCAGCCAGGGCTTGATGACTCAATACCACGCTCAGCTCCATTTGGCCCTGAGGGATATGGCGAAGAGTATATGCCCCAGGCTATCGGCGATGCACACCACGGAGCTCTCAATGGAACCAACGCGGATTACTACAGCCCGTCTATACCTTCAGAGGCTTTTGGCATGTTCACTGCCGAAGAATCTCGAACTGAGCCTCAACGATCATGGTCGCGCGGAAGTTCTTTGAGATACAACCTGAAACATATTTTCAGTCGAAAGAGCACGCGTGATCAATCTCTTGGCTCGTCAACACCGCAATCTCTTGCTGAGGGTCATGAAAACACTACAAGAGCTGTTCCTCGCTCAACTCAGGATGAATCTCTCCAAAGGATCACCACAGCAGGAGACCCGACTGAATCACCTACTGACATCACTGCTCCTGCTACCGATTCGTTGCCAGTACCTCCCCATGCCCAGGTCTTGGGTTCCCCGATTGCTTTACCGTCTACCCTGCCAAAGGGGGCAGTGCAAACTCCCCCAGAGTCTCCACCAACCGCTTTCAACTTCAATACATCTCAATCCCCTCCTAGCCATCCCGCTCCTGGCACCGTGAACCCTATGGATATCATGCCTGCTTCGACGGAGAGTGAAGTATGGCATAGAACGGACTATCAGCTATATGTATCGCAATCCTCGCCCCACCCGGCCCCTTCGACAGAACCTACCAGGCATGAAGAGCCTGTGGATTCCCCTTCACCATTAACACTACCTCCTAATAATCATCAGTCTTCGCCTCCGCCTGACTCTCAGCCTCAACCTCTCCCCGTCATCCAATCACCCACGCCCACACAGAGCGAGATAGCGTTTAAGAAAGAGCCCGAGGATGGTCAGGATATTTCTATGGAGGATATTCCGTCAAATCAACACTTGAGTCCTCTACCTGACACCAGCGTCCGTCACCCAAGTTATCCCTCTGATGCGTCTACTCCTCAGCCCGGTCCTGCATCCACAAACCCTTCGTCACTAAATACACCCGCCACACAGCTTGACACCCCTTCTCCTCACTCTGGGGCATCCTCCGATTACCGTCATAGTGTGTCGCCAGGCAGCGGCGCAAGCAATCTATCACCCAAGAACGGCGTACATGCATGCGATGAGCCTGGCTGTAACCAGGTTTTTGACCAGCCACACAAGCTGAAGTAAGTCCTAGCTCGCTGATTTATGCCAATTCGCCCTCTAACCTCTGCCAGACATCACCAGCGATATCATACAAAAGATCACAAGTGCCCCTACCCGAACTGCGGCAAGGGTTTTGGAACCAAGACTCACCTTCAGCGTCATGTTAATGATCGCCATGAGAGGAAGAAGAAGTTCCACTGTGCCGTGCCAGGTTGTGACTATTCAAGACAAGGCGGCAAGGGATTTCCTCGCAAAGACAACTGGAAACGACACATGACCAAGATCCACAACATGGATCAAAGACACCTTCCAGAGCCCGTAGAAGTCGACCATGAGATGGGAGGCACATAAACGGTGTCGTTTAAGACATCGACTTTCAAGCCGTGGCGCTCCAGAATGGCGAAACTGCGTTGGATCGTACACTGCAGTCAGCACGATCAGGAAAATAGATCGTTGCGGATTAATATTGGCTCAATTCCTGAGCATCACTAACTTTACTCATATTTTCCTTACAGCGGTTTGGTTCTTACTCTCGTTTCATGGTAGCATATTTGGGCATTAGAAATTAAGGGTTTAGCACAAAAAGCAATGTCAGCAGACGTGTAGGACTATTGGGCGTTTGGTTATGGAAAAGACGTTTCGTCTAACAAAGGACGAGCCAGGCGTGTTCGTTCTTGGGTATCTATTATTGTAGTACGGCCATGTACAACTGAGCGATTGATCAATACAAAAAGTGCCAATGAGGCACCAGAGTTCCCATAACAAGCCTTTAGCTCAGGTCTTTGATGATCTTCCTTACCAGCTTCTTCTGGTCTTCCACGTCTAATCTTTTTTCGTCCGTCTCTTGCACTGCCCTACCCACAGCGATGACTGTCTTGGTACTCTCGCTGTCCACCCAAAACTTGCCATTGCGTCCCGTTGCGGTCTCGAACTGGAGACCTGCATTGCCGAGCTCCTCCAGCACGACAACACGGCCTTCTTGCACGCTCTTGGGCATCATCAGGCGCCGGGTCATGCCGAGTGACACATTGTAAAGCATTCCGCCTGTTAAAGGACCCAGACCCTCAGACTTTCCTGTCGAAGAGGATACACATTCTATCTCTGGGTCCATATGGCGGTTGGCGAGAGCGACTCGTGCGTACACGAGTGCGCCCGAAGTAAGCTGGGGGCGAGTCTTCTTTGTAGCACCCTCGAAAGAGAGTTGTGGGAGTAGGGCGGGTGCGGTATAGTCGGAGAGGGTAACGTAAAAGAGTTCTGCAGCACTGCGCTGGACGGTTCCGATGACGAGTTCACCGACGCGAGGAGTGTACTGGTAACATGTTAGCCTAAGTACATCAATGGAGAGAATATTCCATGCGCACCCTTCCTCGAGCATTCTCGACACGAATTGTATTCTTTTGTCGGTCCGTTACGAGTTGGCCGGCGAGCGTGGGAACGATATCGTTGGGAGGAACATGGCGCAGACCAGGGCCGAGACGGAGAGGTTTCTTGGAGTGTGAAGGAATCAGAGACGGATCAATGTTGTCGCCTGGAAGCACGAATATAGTGTCGGATGTCATTTCGTAGAATTTGGTCTGCTAGAGCTTGGTAACGCGGAGAAAGTTGAAGACACTAATCTCGAAATGCAATGCGACAAGCTTCAAGCAAGCAAGCAGCCTTGTCTTCAAAAACATGGGCAAAGGCGGCGTGGTGGGGCACCGATAACGATAAGTAGAGTACGTACCGCTTGCCGCCCAGGAAAATGTGGGCGATTAGCGATTAGCGGGCAGTTTTTTTCCATTCTCTGAGGGAAAAGAAAGTAAACCCCCACTACCATCCATCACCAAATCGCCTCCAAAACTTGACATCCTCCACAACCCTCCTCGCTTCAACTCAGCAAAGACAAACGAGTCTTGAGTTGCTCTCCCTTCACATTCGAATCGACGATTTTTCTCTCGACCGACCCTATGAGTGACAACGCTGGTTCAAAGGCGGGCCCCGAGCCTGGCGATCGAGTTGCCATTGGTATTACCTTTGGCAACTCCAACAGTTCTATCGCCTACACTGTTGACGACAAGGCCGAGGTTATTGCCAACGAGGACGGAGGTATGTTTGAGAAAGCATTGGTTTCTCTGTTTCTCTGCACTTGTCAGGGTTGTTGAAGACTGGTTCGCTAACGCTTTTCCTTCTGATAGACCGACAAATTCCTACTGTTCTCACCTACGTTGATGGCGACGAGTACTACGGTGGTCAAGCCAAGGCCTTCCTTGTTCGCAACCCCGACAACACCGTCGCCAACTTCCGAGACTTCCTCGGCCAAGAGTACGCTCAGCCAATTCACTTTATACCAACTTCTGGAAACGACGAAACTAACTAGAAGTGCTCAGATTCAAGTCCATCGACCCTACCCACTCCCACGCTTCCGCTCACCCCAAGGACGTTTCAGGCTCCGTTTCTTTCTCTGTTAAGGACAAGGCTGAGGAAGAGGAGGCTTCAACAGTTTCAGTCTCCGAGGTCACTACTCGATACCTGCGACGACTCGTCGCTTCTGCTTCCGACTACCTGGGCAAGAAGGTCACTTCTGCCGTTGTTACTGTTCCCACAAACTTCTCCGAGAAGCAGAAGGAGGCTCTGGTCAAGTCCGCCAATGATGCTGGCCTTGAGATTCTCCAGCTGATCTCAGACCCTGTCGCCGCTGTTTTGGCTTATGATGCCCGTCCCGAGGCCAAGGTTGAGGACAAGATCATCGTTGTTGCCGACCTTGGTGGCACCCGCTCCGACGTTGCTGTCGTTGCCTCGCGAGGTGGTCTTTACACCGTCCTTGCCACCGCTCACGACTACGAGTTTGCTGGTGTCCACCTGGACCAGGCTCTTATGGATCACTTCGCCAAGGAGTTCCAGAAGAAGCACAACGTCGACCCCCGAAACAACGCCCGCAGCCTTGCCAAGCTCCGACTCGAGTCTGAGGCTACCAAGCGAGCTCTGAGCCTGGGCAGCAATGCTCAGTTCAGCGTTGAGAGTCTTGCGGATGGTTTCGACTTCTCTATGACCATCAACAGGATACGATACGAGATGGTTGGCCGCAAGGTGTTTGAGGGCTTCAACCGACTCATCGAGAGTGTTGTCAAGAAGGCTGGTCTTGATGTTCTCGATATCGACGAGGTTATCCTGTCCGGTGGCACATCTCACACTCCCCGTATTGCCAACAACCTCCGTGGTATCTTCCCCGAGTCTACTGCCATCGAGGCTCCCGCCACCAGCGTCACTGCCATCAACCCCTCTGAGCTCCTGGCTCGTGGTGCTGCCCTCCAAGCCTCTCTTATTCAGGAGTACGAGGCTGCCGACATTGAGCAGTCTACTCACCCTGCTGTCACCACCGTCAAGCACATCTCCAACGCCGTCGGTGTCATCACCGTTGGCGCCGACGGCGAGGATGTCTTCACCCCCGTCATCGCTCCCGAGACCGCCGCCCCTGCCAGACGCACTGTCCATATCCCCGCTCCTAAGGAGGGTGGTGATGTGCTCATCAAGATTGTTGAGGGTAACACTCACATCAAGGTGACCAAGCCTGAGCCCAAGGCCAAGACTGAGGAGAACGGCGACAAGGATGAGGATGACTCCGACTTTGACGATTCCGATGATGAGGAGGAGGAGACCCGCGAGAAGGTCTGGAAGATTGGCAACCCTCTTGCTGAGGCTGCCATCAAGGGTGTCAAGGCCGGCGGCAAGGTCGAGGTCACGATTAACGTTCTGGCCGATCTGGGCGTCACAGTCACAACCCGAGAAGTTGGCGGCAAGGGTGGTGTGCGAGGAAACATCTAAGGGTCTGTAATTGCTAGACTCAAAAAGAGGAACTTGATTCAAAAGCCGCTATGATTTTTATGAGTAGGTATATAAGGTGGATGGTTATCCAAAAGCACGGGTTTATTGGTAGATTCTAGAAGACACAATAGAGGGTCGTTAGGGATGAATTGGATGAAACATTTAAAATAAACGAATGATTTCCAACCTTATTGTGAATCGATTTGACGAGAAAGTCTCGCTGATGATTATGCAGCAAGACTATGCCAGTATGGCAGTAAGTAATCCATCCTCCATAACTCCCAGCCCACAATGAATGTGCTCACCTACATCCCTTGACTACCATCCCCTGGTAACCGCCAAGCAACAAGATCATTCCGCATGTCATCCTCTCTAACCTCGCGGGTTCCCTTATAACCCACTTCGCGAATGGCATCGCTATCGAGCGACATGGTGGATGCCATGCTCACCATACTGCGCGCGTGGTCGAGATGGTGCTCATGAATGCGGACGCCCTTGCGGCGGTTGGACGGCGTCACCGTAACAGTCGAAAAGCTCTTATCGCTTGAGTTGCTAGGTGTGCGGCGGTGCGAAGAGCCTGTGGGACCGTTGCTGTGCTGGGCGTGTGTAGGTGAGGCAGTCCTATTACTGTGTGTGTGATGATGAGGATGGAGGAGGTTGTGAGTTATACGACGGACGTCACGGGCTCGGATAGTATCGCGGTGGCCCATATCGTCGTCGTCGTCGTCATCTCCGTCTGTTATAGGCGAAGCGTTATGCGGCTTGGTTTTCCAGCCGTTGCCGCCACTGAAGATGTCTTCGATTACTTCCTCTGCGGAATGCTCGTTGGGCTGCCGGCACCACGAAGCAGCCAGGACGCTCCTATAGAGATCTTGAAGCTCAGCAGCGTCGCGTGGTTTCGATAAGTTGGGAACTGCAGCAGCTATTGCTACAAGAAGTGTCAGTTTTGGTAATTGTCGGCGTGAATGGGGCTCACTTACGCCCAGAGTCATCCTCTATCGCCTCACTCATGATGCCGCCGATACCGCCAAACACGGGGGCTGTCTTGAGAGGAGGAGCTATGTAGCTGCGTTCGCCGTCGACTTGAACCATCAGGATGCTGATTTTGAGGGTACTGTTGACTTTACTCTCCTGCATAAGGTATCTCCTAACAATACCATCCTCGACGACATCTGAATCACGGCGCGGTCGTGAAATTCCTCTAGTCGGACTGACACCGATGCTACCGCTACGTATCCTACCAGGTGATGCTACGTCCTTGGCAAAGGCTTCGCTCTCCTCAACATACTCGCTAAGGTTGAGGCGGACAACGCCAAGTGTGACTTTCTCAGTTAAGCCAAACTCTTGGACGACTTCAAGCTCCATGGGACACTCGGTAAGGTTGTTGTTGCGGTCTATTGATATGCGGATGGAGGGCACTGCAGTGACGAAGCTATAGTCGACTCTGTGGTTGGCAATTGGACATTTTTGTGTACGGCCTCTGTGCTCGGCGGTCATAGAGTGAGAAAGGTGCCATTTGACAAAGGATTGCCCGGAGACGAGAGGGACGTTGTTGAGGTCGTAGATCTGAAAAGAATGAGTTGGTATTCTTTGACTGAGAAGTTTCATGTGCCTGGGAGATATACCTTGAGATGAAGATCGAATTTTGGCTGGCGAGGTGAGTTAGTCTGAGTTCAAACGAACAGGGGATGAGCGCTCACCTTTCGAGCCTTGCCCACTTCAGATTTGAGAAACTCCATGTTAGTAAGTGTGATCAGAATAGCTGAAAATCTGATAATCCAGTGCGATTAAGATGCAAATCTATGAGTCTATGCCCAGCTCACTTGAGCGTGGGTTGCAGCTGAGAGAAACGAATACGGAAAAAGCTGCGTCATATGCCACGAAACTCTGAACTCTATGGGGATAAAGCTTACTTAACGAGGCCATTCTGCCTCTGTCGAATCTGCCCCTTTGGCTTTGGATTTGGCTTTGGCGTCAATTTGGCAAACGTTTCCAACTCTAGTGGACACCGCCAGCGGCTGGCCCGAGGCTGCGGACCTCTATCGCGCGTTTCTACGGTAAATCGTTTGCACGTGGGCTTCGTGTCAGTTGAATGATGACAGATGGGGATAAGAGGCGCTTTAGTATCGAGAGCTTTTAGTCGGAGCTAGATGGTGAGGATATCGTCACATGTCATTCCTTGAATTACAACCTACTACGTAGTACCTGTGACATTGAAAGGATGCCCCCTGTGAAATCAACGCCACAGGCGACATGGCCCCTGCAGAGAAAACCGTATGCCACAGGAGGCTGGTATCCACATACTCCCTTGGGCATGCGGGTCATCTCTGCACAATCCGACGCGTTGGTCCGCCACCGATTCATCTGTTTCATGTAAATGGGGAAGATGGAGATTGGGCAACTCGATCTAACGATATGGTTCTGATGTTGTATCCCATTATTTGAACTGATGCAGCTCTATCCGTAACACTCAATGCCATCACGTCACAACATGGAGGGATTGAATTCTTATCATGACCAAGGCCAATATGCTTGCTCAATGCGATCTACTCTAGAGGAAACCATGCATCCGAGATGAAATGGTAAGCTAGGCTAATGCTCTGAAACGAGCAGACGAGGCAGGGGTCTATCCAAAACTAGAAGTCTTCTCGTCAGGCCTAGTATTCGGCTGCGTATGACAGCTCTGATCTTGAAATCATCCTAGTTCAATTCCAACAGTTCCCTCTCTCCACGGGAAAAGAGATGACAAAAGGGAAAACTCCGCCCGCTCTTTACGAAGGTTTTCCTCTTATTCTCAAACGCCTTCTTCCCGATTTGTCCACCGATCCTTGCTGCAGTTGCAGGTTGCATCGCTTCCTCTCAATGGCGCTCTTGAAAGAAGCAATATGAGACCTAAAGGTGTGATACTCCGGTGAGATTCCAAGCGTCACTATCTTCTCACCGTGCGATCCAGCAAGTTTCGCAATAATGTTATGACATTGGAATGAGGGGCTGGAGATGTAATGAACAGGCTGATCCTGCGAAAAAGGGACGATCGCCGTTAAATGCGGTTCCATCTTTTATCAACACCATTTTGGGTCCGTTGAACATGTGTGACTATTTCTATGTACGGATCAACCTACTTCTCATTATCAAGAGAGTATCATCGAACATTGCTAATCAGTAGTCTCAAGGTCGAATTTCGTTGCCAGCATCACGCTTGGATCGTACGGAAATGGTGTTCAACCTATGAGAGAACCCAGAGGCCGTGTACACCTAATGTTGTTGATCCACCCGAGTTCTGGTATGTTCTGCTTCTGAGCACAATCATCTCTTAGAGTTATCGCGGCATTTGCTAAGGAATACCCAGGGGCCACAAGTTGTGTTCCAAATGTCAACCTCCCGGACAACTGGCTGAAGCTGTGAGGAGGCATTATAGTGTTGTGGGCTGAAGAAACAGATCGTTTGTCGAGAGTTAGTAACTCGACCAAAGACTGTTTCTAGTCTATTGTTATTGGTTGTATAAACAAGCTGGGAAAACTGATCTTCGCAGATCGACAATAGCCAGTAAGGTTATCTGGCGGAACGGCGCAACTGTGTATTGGAGTACAAAACCCTTTCTAGAGGAGTTTAGACTATATTTTAGGTATTTGCTTTATATCATTAAATGGAGAAACTTGGCTATGCATGTATTGTAGTAAATCTGTTGGCCACGGAGTATGCAACCTATGAACTCTGCACTCAAACTTTGGCATGCTCTTCTTGATATGGCCTTCGGTAGAATGAATCGAGCTAAGAATTCTTGGACATACTTGATATCACTAGTAGGTTCCGATTATACTATCCTCTTGAGATAATTGGCAATGGACAATGGTTTTACTTTGAGGCTTGAGTCAACGGCGAGCTACGAACGCTTTTGAGTATGGACATTGATGGCATCAGATAGCAGGCCTCAATTGCATTAGTGTTCGCAATGATAGAAGTTCGAGTTCAACTGAGTGTTTCTTCTGTATTTTAATACGAATTCACTAACTTGGTATTAGTGGTGGTATAAATAGGTGAATTCTTGGTTGAGGTGGGCTGGAGGGGCCATCATTTACGGAGCTTATCGATAAAGCTTTATTTTCTTTCCATCTTCGCAGCGCGTCCAAACAACTACTTCACAAAACTTCACAACTCCAGTATACATAACGACTCGAAGCCTTCTCATGATGGCTCCGGGATCTTCAGCCGGGGCCCCGTCCGGGCAAGACAACAGAAAGCGAAAGGCCGATACCCCAGCATCTAATGGTCGCAGTGAGAACTTCGCCCAGAAACGGTCTATGCTCCATGTCGCGCGCAGCATTCCTGCACAACCCGCCGAGGCCGCACTCAAAGATGGCGAGCTCGATCTCCAGGCCTTTGTGGCCGCCCACGAATTCGAGATTCGCTCTCTCGAGCAAAGCATGGCGACGTCCAAGGCTGTTGGTAGCAGCCGCGCCTTTCAGAAGGTTCCCAGAGGCCTGCGCCGGCGCACGGCGAGTCACAATCCCAAGCGGGTGCCCCGTCGATTGAGGAAACGTGCGCACAAAGAGATGGCAGAGGACAATACCCCGGTAGTGGAAGCAAGAAGGAGAAAGCCTAGGACAACACGAGCGAGGATACGAGCCGAAACAGCGCGAAAGTTGGGCATATTAGCGGCAAGGAAACGCAGGGCCAAGCTGGAGAAAGAGAAAAAGGGCGGGGATGGCAAAATGGATACGGTTTTGGCTGTTGTAGGACGAGCGCCGAGACCAAAGATCCGACGAAACGAACTCAACGAGCCCCCCAAACCGAAGGCCAAATTTCGAAAGCGACAACTGAACAAGACCTGGTTACCGACTCACTCATGGCATGCGAAACGAGCACGGATGACTGATCCATTGGATCCTTTATGGCGGTTTGCCATACCATTGACTCCAAACGAAAAGATTTACCGACCAACACATCGAGCACAAGGCGACAGAGGCGCTGTTATATGGGAGATGAGTTATATGAGCACTGTTGGGCTGTACGGCAATCGCGCTGGGATAGAACGGGTCCTGAAGCGATTAGGCGTTGTTCAAGACTCATGTTGGAACGACAAGGGAAGGAAATGGAGGCTTGGGACTAGGTCATGGACGGGTATTCTGAGCCATGAAACCAACGGAGGACGACCAAGTCATAATGATCAACAATCAATTGGACCATGTACTATCCTATGGAATCCCCAGCCATCGACTAAAGAAGCCAACCAGGAGCCGAAAAAGGAACAGAGACAAGTGTTTTTGAGGATCCACCCGTCGGCCTTTCTCGAGCTATTCAACGAGCTTCTATCATTAACAAAGCAGGAGAACCCTCGACTTTATATTGAGGATCTTCGATTCGAGATTGGGAGTATTGACCTCACTGGGCCGGGGTCAACAGAAGCCCTTCTAGCTGTGTTGCATCCCTATCCGTCAAAAGACAAAGCGAAGGACCAACATTCGGGGCTGTTTCAGGGTCTGGCTGGGCTAACCAACGCAGCCGCTCTACCTGCTGGTGCAGTCCTTAGTTTCTCTGCACAAGACCCTCGTTTGCGATATCCTCCAAAGCGGCTTGAGGTTTCTGAGGATGCTGATTCGCAATTACAACTTCTCGAAAAGATTGCATCGTGGTCAGCAGAGGAGAATCTAGAACCATACGCCATCTTCGATCGAGACTCCCGTCATCGTGCGTCCCTTCTTCCATCACAGAAGCAGGTCGACAGACGGAAGAGCAAGAATGCGCCTGGAGCTCCTCTGAAGCCTACGGCAGCGGACCCTCCTATCCCGGTTATTCTTCTCGCTTCGCGTACTGGTACTGGCACTCAAACTCAAGGGATATGGACTCTACTTGCCCCTTGGAAGTGCATACAGCAAATCTGGTACTGCTTGGTTCATTATCCCCTTTCTTCAGGAGGTAATCCGCGCTTCGCAGGGCTGAACGAGATCCGGCAGGTTGCGTTCGAGCGCGGTCAGCCTTGGTACCCAGGAGATTTCCCTGGGACGAGAGCTGGAGCTGAATGGGAGCTTGAAGAGCGTCGAAAGCGAAAGGATGCTTGGGAGAAGCGGCCAAAAAGTAAGAGGGTCGCCTGGGAGTCCCTTGATCTTGGCGGAGACAGGAAGGGCGAGGTGGGAGATGGCTTTGCTAGCGATTTCGAGCTTCTGTTCAGATCAACAGGCTCTCAACAAGAAGGCGAAGCAGATTCAACCAATCATCAAACCGAAGATGCCATGGATCTAGACCAGGATGAGTCGACAGAATCAACACAAACAACCAAGCAGCAAAGGGAACCACGTCTATACCAATTCCGCCAAGTTTCGAAAGACCTTTTCAACCAATTCATTACTTCTCCTTCTTCTCAGCTTACGATACCCACAAACGCTCTCCTCGGCGTCCGCATATCTCTTATTTCTCGGGGCGTAGCTACATCCTGCGCTCGTATCTACCGACTCCCTTCTCTTCCCACTACAGCTCCACAGTCATCCGAAGCCGAAGTCCCAGCCACTATTCCTCCTGGCTCATCATCTTCCTCTACTCTACCACACGACCTCCGTTCCCAATGGCTTGCTCAGATTCCACCCTCCGCTGCGGCCAAGGGTAAGCCTTCCAAGGGCTCAAGGCCTCGCGACTTGGAATCGCTGAAGCGTGAGCTTGCTGCCGAACTCATCTCAAAACCCGCACCTTTCCCTCTTACACTTGCCAATAAGACTGACATGAACGGGCACCCTCTTGTTCCCAATGCCGAAGACCTCATTGGTTTCGTGACTACGGGATCTTTCAGCCTCAGTGAGGGACATGGCATGGCCATTGGTTCCATCTCTATCGAGAAGGTCCTGGACGGAGTCAGAAAAGACTCCAGGGAAGGAAGATACTGCATAGTTCGCAATGCGGGTGAAAGTGTCGGCTGGCTTGCGAGATGGGAGGTTGTTTGAGCAGCTCACGAAATGCACATACCGCTCATAAACAGAACATTCATCACCAAAGACATTGCGAAAGTATAGTTGTCAAACCATGCATAAAAAGTCCAAAGCCTGGACCTGATCTGCAGGCACTAGTAAATACCCGCTCGGCACGCCCTTGGATGTCATGAGAGTGACGCCAGAATTTATAACGTGAATACTGGGCGTTCAATGGGAAAGGAAGTAAAAGGCGCCGTTGACATATTATTCGGTTATAAAACGTCTTAATGAGGGGTCTTACCGTTCATACGCAACAACAAACTCTAACTTCTTCATCTATTGCCACCGCCTCTTGCTCGTCTTGATATACTTATTCATCGCCAAGATCACCAACGTATAGTTGATTCGATATGGCACCAGGAGAACATCCAACAACTGTCTCTGGTGGATGTCTTTGCGGTTCAGTCCGATATACGTTGACCTTTCCACCCAGCCATGACTGGAAGAAAAGCGTACATATCACCTCTCTACACCCAACATTCACTCACTGACCTACTGCTCTCAAGTGCTCAACATGCCAGTGCGAGCAGTGCCGCAAAAACGGCGGCTCCCTCATAGCCTGGCTGCACAAAGTGCCCGCGTCGAGCGTTGCATTCACCTCACAGACGACCTTGTCACGGTACCACGCCACACCGGAGTGCGCGCGGGGCTTCTGCACCAGCTGCGGCAGCTGGTTGTTCTGGCGCAGCGAAAAGTCGGACAAGATGAGCATGTCGGTCGGCACGTTTGACAAGGACGTGCTGAAGCAATGGGGAGAGCAGCTGGCGTACTCCGAGGTGCAGCTATGGTCCGAGGATGCTATCGAGGGCATCACGGATCATTTGCCCGGGGAGAAGTGGAAGTATGATAATGAGGGGGAGGGGGCCGAGAAGATTGGGTGATGGGTGTCATGATGTTTGTCCATGAGATTGTAGTCTTATTCTTCGTGTTTCTGCTACCTAGGTATAATAGTATAGCCAAATTGGTGAACCAGTGGCCTTGCTGGTGCTGATGGTATCGTCAAATATTCTTCCTTGCATACAAAACAGATCTTTTCCAACGCCGAGTTACCATATAACCCTCATTTCTGACAGATATCGAGCTGTCCCGTAAAAACGCCTTGTGTATCCAAAACATACATTTCTTCCCCAAGAATTACGCCATCTCTCTTGGGCACAGATTGTCCAAATCTTTCTAGTCCTCTTCACTAATCTCGCTCTCATCACCATCAGGGCTCTCCTGCTGGCTGTTCTCAAAGTTCTCGAACGCGTCTTCAAGCTCTTTCTCCAGATCGACCTCGGGGTCTTCTTGCGCCGCTTCCTCTTCCCCTTCTCTGTCTACATCCATAGGTTCAGGTCCGGTCTGGTACTGGCCGCGGTTGTTGGCGGGGCTTGGCAGCTTGAAGTCCAGGTCTGGCTCATCATCATCCTCGCCATCAGCGTCGTCACCTTCCGACTCGCGCTGATCCATAAATTCATCAAAGCGGCGCACAGAGGGGAAAGCTGGTGAGAAATCGTTCCTGCGTTGGGCGCTGGTGTCTGCGCCTGGGTACTCCACAAGAAGGCCACCATCGTCATCTTCATCCTCCTCTTCCTCTTCTGCGGGGGCCGGTGCGAGCTTCTTGGGTTCAGCAGGCTTCTGTGGTTGCGCAGGCATGGGTACTGGCAGGGAGAGCGCGATGTTCTTCGGTGCCTGCTTCTTCTCAGGCTTACGCTTAACCTCTTTCTTCTGGTTGGTGGGTTTGGCGCGTGCCTTGGGAGCGGGCTTGTCTGCGTTGGCGATGCTCTTTTCAGTTTTTATGTTGGCCTTTGGCGCCGGCTGAGAGCTGCTATCGATCTGGGGGTATTGTCGACGTAGACTGTCGGGGTCGGTGTTACCTGGAACTCGGGTGATGTTCATGTTGAAGGTGGAGTCGACGAGGTCGAGGATGAAGGCCTCACGATTGGGATCGAAGTAGAGGACATATTGGCCGCTGTCTGTATTTCGTGTGCCTGTGAATGCGTACTTTTCGTCGTTGTCGGTGTAGGAGAGGTCGTAAGAGGATGTCTTGCCAGGGACAGAGGGCTTTAGGCGGGCCGAGCTCGGGGCTGAATTGGATGAAAGGGCGGGTTTGTGGTTATCTATAAGGATGTGAGAATTATGACATCTTGAGGCATGGAAGTTGGTTGGACGTACACTTTATACCGGTAAAGATCTCGTTGGACGTCTTGCCCAAGAGAGCGTCACCGAGGATGACGGGATAGTTGCCCGTCTTTGTCGGGTCAATCAGGCCGGGCGCCGCCATGGTATGATGCGCGACAGAGTGGGAGATGCTCGAGACGCGAGGAATTGGGGGTATTAGAGATGTAATAGGATATACGATAGAATGGTGTTGTAGGCTAACTATCAACAATATGGAAGCCTTTGTTGTCTTGTGGTATTAAAGGTCCAAGTTGACGCGCGGGATAAGGAAAGGGAAGTCCGGAGGAGGGTCTTGAGTCTAGAATCCGACAGATGGGGCCGACAGGTTCAAGTGGGGAGGACGCCAGCAGGGGAGTCTTTGAGTTGGTGTGTGGAGGTGGAGGAACGATCCTCGTGGTTAACAAGGTAATGTATAATAAACAAACAGTGATCCCATGGCATTGGTTCTCTCTGTGATGCAATGCAAGAGTCAAGTTTGTTAATCGCGTCACGAGTCTTATCTTGTCATCCACCAACAATATTTCCTCCAACCTTGATGAGGCAAGCTGAGCCACTTGCGCTGTGTAAATGTGTAAGATGCCAGGTTGAACCGACATAGAAACCCAGATTGAAAAGTAGCAAATCAACTGTCTTTGTTCCTATTTTGAGGCTTGCCTATGCAGAAGACCTTATGCCATTCAAGGCTTATCAAGTTGCCAAACTGCGTGGCTCCTTGGGCCTTGAAACCTCAACAACTCATCTTCAATTGTCCCGATAATCTTTCCGCCACACTTTTCCATCACTCTCATACTGCCTTTATTCTCAACATCAACTTCACCGATGAGGTACTTGATCTCAACGGCCTGATCACTATCTGCCAGCTCACAGTGGGTATAGATCTCATTGCGAGGCGCCATCCGCGATAGACCCCAGTATTCGTCAAGGAATACTCTGACAGCTGCTGTTGCATAGCCTTTGTTCCAGCAATCGTAACGTAAATGGTATGACAGCAACAGACCATTTGGTGATGGACTTGCTGCCGAGATGAAGCCTGCTGCCTCTCGGCCGACTCCTCCGTCAAATCTTGACACCATGATTGCCTTCTTCAACATCCATGGTCGGGTTGCTGCTTCGTCGAGGAATCGCTTCTGAAAGGCTTTTTGAGATTCTTCAAAGTTGTCGTTAACAACCCGTTGGCTGCGCATTGTATGATGAGATTCATTTTTTCATATTGATGGTTCCTTGTTTCTACTTCTCACCTATAAAGCGCAGATTGTTCACTTGACCAAAGTTTGTGAAAGTCATACACATGATTGACAGAAACAGGTTCGAGCCGAACAAACGGTTCATGGTCTGTGATATTTGATGCCGACGCCATCATTGATTGAAGACAAGGGATATGCCCGGCTTTTAAGTAATTTGGACGCAGGTCGATGTGAATAATGGAAGAATGTGTCTCCTTGGGTTTTGGTAAACTGATAGTTGAATGAGTCAAGATCCTTGGAGTTGTACCATGTTTACTTATCTATATCCCAATCCAGTCAAACATAGCCCCAATAGTGATCTCACCAGCTCGCTCATTCAGAATGACCAGAGCCAAAGCTCATTTTATGAAACCACAGTGCATAATGAGCGTATACAGTATTCATTCATTAGGTGGCTATGAGTTTCCATGCAGAGCATCGTTGTTCGATGGATGAGATTTCGATATCCTACCTCTTACACCACAGCGCGTAGCTGATAGGCAACCGAAGTATGCTTAACATGAATTCGAGATGATTCACTCACGTTGAACGAACATCAAGTGTAAAAACTGTGTCAGTACGCCGCCTAGACATTGGCTCGACAAACCCGACGGACCATATAGTACCGTGCATTCAGATCTCAGCTTCAAGAAGTATATTGCATTCAAGAGCGACATTTCTTCCATCAGGCTCCTCCAAGACCTAGATAAGATTGAACCTTTCTTAGTGTTATACCTATTGCTCCAACTTAGCATCATTAGCACTATCAAAGGTGATGCACTATCGTCATGTATGTATGGATCATTTGTCGGCAGCTGCTCACATTTGACAAGTATAAGATGGATATGACAGTAAGACGCATATTTAGAATTATCCAATAAATACTGTACTTCTAGTTTACTGGGTATCGGAATAGCGCCTCAATTCGACAGTCAATTGAGCTGTTTCGGAGTGTTCCACGAGCATGCTCCTCATGTATATTCACTTCAGGGTAGGAGGCCCGTAGCAGTTCACCTCACTTATCTGAACCTTCTCATAATTAACTTCTCAATTCATAGGACGCACGGCTAACTCATGGCTTGGTATTTCTCTCAAACCCTCAATTTTGTTTTCTCGGGCAGCGATCCTGATTCATAACCGTTGTCACATAATTCGAGCAACGAGTCTGGAGAACATTATGCGGAACAATTGAACTATATCATAGCTTCCTTTCACACTCTAAATGCTGAGTCCAAATATGCGGGAGCGCCTTTCGTAATCTGTCTCTAAGTTTGGGGGGGCAGAGTGGCTGCGACAACAGAGACCCTGAATATCATGTTCTAAGTCACGATTGCGACTGAAAACAACACTAAGCAGCAGTCATCATCGCTTTGGCTTGAGAGATGGTAACATACAACACTTGTAAGCCATGGGCGTCAAAGTGAGAGACATACATCTGACTTTTTGACTGTACAAACTGCTAGAACATCAGGCAAAATCACTTTCTTTTGGGCATTTCCTACTAAATACCACCTTGAATTATTCTCAAGTCTATAATCTCGTAATGTACAGCCAGCCACAAATGCATTTCCTTCAAGGGCGTTAGCGTGACACTGTTCAACTGCCGGTTCAGCCAAGCCCTCAACATTTACATTTCTCTAGCCGGACATAGCTCCGGATCATAGATAACTGCGGTGAGGGAAAAAGGATAATGCAGGGAAACATGGCTACTTCTGTTGAGATTGCCAATCTGGTCGAGGTGCATACTTCCTCGAAGCTTTAGACCGGGTTGCGTCTTGCTCATGCGATATGCTCCTTGCAGTCGGCGATCTTGCCGCTTTTGCAATCAAGCAACAAGGTCAAAGCTATTTGGTATGACTTGTGTGATTCTCTATGTGTTAAAAATCTCCCAAGATGCGACACACGAGATTCAATGCTTTAAAGGTCCCAACGGGCTTACTAGCTAATAGCCCTAGGGCTTGCATAAGAGTATTCGAAAGACAATCTTTAGTCAGATTGGATTACAGAACGAGATCCCAAGGACCAGGGGATGATCTTGTATATCAGGTTTAGTTGCCATAGTTCTAACATGGAGTATCTCCGAGTTGTGAAACATAATAACTGGTGGAGATCAAGTGAGAAGAAGGGGCACTATTTTGAGGTTTATGCATGTTACAGGTCATATAATTCAGAGGACTTAGTTGTTGAAAAAAGATTACATAGTTGAGCTAGTCAACAAGAATAATGGTCAACTATGCAAGCTGGAGGTCTATGACAGATCGATGTCGGCACACCGGCTTTCGGTGTTTCTTCTACTTGACTCCCTTACTTACGTACCCGCTTCCTATGCTACTATCCTCATATTACCAGCTTACTCAGTCACATGTAAGCATAAGGCCTGGGTATGGACAAATTATTCTAGCGAGCGCGCAGAACTCCCTTTTCGATCCGTAGCCTTTCCGACCTGCCTATGTCAGGCACATTCTGGACCCTTTGATACCCCTGCACTAGTTCTTATGTAAACGGCCGGCTGACGTGTGACGGCCAACACTTGTTGGTGATAAGACTACAGGTCAGTCAAAAGTACGCGAGCACTTGGCATACGTGTTGGTTGGACCTCTGCACCGACAGCCTGGTTATAGGTGTCGATCATAATCCCAGCCTCGAGCCTTGCAGCAGTGCAATGCCCGTATACGTGCGAATTATTGAGATTACATACATCCTACGTTTTGGGAACAAAGTGAGAAAGGCGCATTTGTAAGAGGAAATGAACTAGGATCATGGGCCTTGGAATGTCTTATGCCTATGCAGCTATGTCAAGGGAGGAAGGCCGTTGATGATGGCTCATCATAGGCTCGGGAATCGAAGATCCGACGTCGATCACTCATGTAACCCGCTTTTGTCCAAGGAGGAATAACGGCCTGTAGGGGTACATGTAAAACACGGCAATGGGTCTAGATCCCGACGGAGAATAAGAGAAGAAACGACATCTCTCCAGTAGTTACGTAGTATTTCCTTTACGCAGGGATAAATGACAGTCAAGGTTTGAAGCATGCGTAATAATAACGATAGTGGCATTTTATGTCTTGGGTTTTACAGATATCTATTCGTCGAGTAAGTACAGCGCAGCTGTGAGTGCACAGATAAGGCATGAGAGATGGTGACGTCTCGGGCACGCCGAGAGGTTAAGGAGCGTTGAGATACTTAATTAAGTTGATGAATGACCCTTTTTCTTTAGCTTCAATCACCCACACACAAGCCTCTCACGATGCGATTGGGAACTTGATGTTTTAGACTCGACCACTAGTTTCAAGCTTTGACCAAGTTTCTGACTCGAAACGCTTGATTAAGGCACACAGGACAAAGTTCAAAAGTTAACCTAAAGAAAAACTTGGACTTTCCCCTCAGCTAACGTTAGCAGTTTTTAATTTAGTTCCCGCGAGCTTGGAGTGGGAGGGGAGCATAGCTCCCGCCAATCGAGGCCGAGCGTTTCTCTTCAGGCCATCAAGATGGCGTTCGGTTGTTGAGTGGTCGCAGCTAAGATTCAACTAACTTAGCGGATCGGCCGATGCCTCGGCCGGGCGGAAGGTTTGGATCTGAAGCTTGATTGAAGCTTGGTTGTCTATTCTGTTGTTCGTGTAAGTTGAACGGGAATAGGGGTTATTTGGTGACATGGATCGAGCTGAGGAGTGTGTTGGTCAGGATAGCCCCCGTTGTGCAGCTGTCAACAAAACCCTTGTGTCAATCACTGCTTGTGCATTTGCATGCTGCACATCATCTGCAGCTATCACTAGTTGGGAGAGGAGAGGGGAGGAGAGGGGAGAATATTCGATAGACTACAGCTTTGGACATGGCGACATTAATAGACAAACATAATCATAGGTAATAGACATTGTTCCTCCCTGCAATGCCCGGTCCGATCCCAAGAATGACTTCGAACCAGCATTGATAATCTCTAATGCGGGTTCCAGATTTCCATATCTCGCCTCATATGCCGACTTCTCCCTTGCCGTTCAACTCAGATCTCATTTACTTTTGATCGTAGATAGATGTCAAATTATGACTGTCCTCACCGGTCACCGAACGCTAACACGGACCCGATCTGTTCTCAAACTTTCCGTGTACTGAAACCTTTGCGTGGAGTCTTGCTACTCTTTGAGGCTATCGCCCCGAGACATATGGGCGATCTGCCGTGGATGGGAAATCAAGATCCGCGGTCATCACAAACAATTCACATTCTCATATCTGACACAAGCAGATTCCCAGTCATCGATCGAAAAACTCGGAGATTCGTCATTTTTCGCCTTGTCTTGATGAGATCCGTTGATTTTGCCTCGTTACCTGCTCTGCGGGACGGGACGGTAGGGCGCCGAGTTTCATCGGGCCCGTATCATATCATTCATTTATTAATGGCGACCGGATCATGTTTACTTCTTTTTGGCTTCCAGAGTGCATACGGAACGGGGCTCTCCCGGCTGTTTGGGAAATGAACATACGACGATCATTGGAAAAAGAAACTTATAGCCTGCATATGCAGCACGGCAGCCGCCGTGAGGCAACTCCAAAGTGTGAGTTGGCCTCGTCTGAGCTTCGCATTAACACGGGTGATTCCCTCGGAAATTCCACAGCTAGTTATACCGTGCTCAGAGTATTATAATTTAGTTGCAGAGGGTCTTCGTTAGAGGTGGGTCAAACTTGATATCGTACGTTGATAAATCGGGAACTCCCGTGCATTGAAGGAAAGCTATTCGCAGAAGAAATAAAAACTTGAAAGCGATGCTTTCGTGAGCTACTTGGCATGTAATATCATGTTGACCCAGAGTCTACCTAGATATCTGCATGTCGGCATTGCAACGGTCTGTCGAACATGATATGGCGAATACCGTTGGATCAACTTAATTCTGCCAAATATAAAGAGATCGACATCCGCAAATGACAGGCAAAGGTTATCTCCTGGATTATTAGTAGCAATCGGCTCCGAAGCTATCCCAAGTCTTTACGTCATGATAGGCGAGACGATCAACACATTCCTATGTATAACTTGGAATTGCTTGGGTCTAAAGATGTGCTACTGCAATGACTTAGCTATCATGAGCAGATTCCAGCGGCTGCCTGTACGCAACAGAATCGTCAATTCCACAGTGGTCTGTTGTATAGGCTGTGAAGCCAGCACACGCAGGATTTAGCACCGCAATCCACCGCTGCCCAAGCAGAAAAGTAATTAAGAAAAAGCAATTGTTGACGAAGAAAGAAATGCACATCAACCGGCAACTCGTCACGGACAGGATTAAGAAAAAGCAACTAACGTGGGTCACCCGAAAGCCGGTCGCCCCCCAAAACCAGTCATTTTTTTCATACCCCAACCACCCACATTTCCAACACAACACATCGCGATTTCTTACGCAATTTTTATATTATAATAATTCTAATTATAGATTTGGAATTAGAATGTATAATTAGACCGAAAATAATATGCGCTTTACGCTAGAACTCTATAAGACTGGTATTTCTTAGAGAAAAGCTGCTACTACCTATAGAATTAGCCTTTTAACCTTTTAAGACCGTTTAAAAGGCAGTATAAAGCTATAGGAAGCCTATAAGAGCCGGTAAAAGCTTTCTAAGTATTAGGAAAAGCGCTTTTATGACTAGATTATTATCTAAGATAACCTAAATTACTTAATATTATACTTGCAAATTAGGGACTTTATTAG
>JABEXW010000356.1:0-38584 GCA_013266185.1 Fusarium sarcochroum | reverse complement strand
AGGCATAGGCAAGCTGCCGGCTGGCCTATCCCTATCTCTTGGTCCTCCTCCTGGTCTTGGTATTAGTCTTCTTTTTGCTAGGTCATTGTTTTCCAAAACTGTGTCTGTACATGTCCAAGTTTGTGATGTTGCAACCATAATAAATGTTTGAGGCTGAAACAATATGGTCGACTACCAACATCTATAGGTGTCAATCAAAGGGTTCACGGTTTAGATTACTTTAGATAAATGTTGTCCCTGTGTCATGTATTGTATATTGTAGTCTAGCCCAGACTTGATAGTTCACTCCTATCTAACCCTGTAGAATTATTCTTGACAAACTCAAATGCCGACTTGCTCTATAATCAAGCGTGCAGATCCAGTTCTACTTTCCCAATGTTAGCAGTAATAAGAACATGCCATCCAAGTCCAATGTTTTCATGTGGTTCAATCTGGCAGACCAAGCTCGTGTTGATCAGAGAATCGCGAGTGTCTCCTCGATGGGCAGTTTCTTGGGCTTCTCGGGATGAGCTGCTTGTTCATCTCCGTAGTTCAAGTGGGCCTTCAGTTTATAGTCCTCGGGGACACCCGCGAACTTCTTGATGGCTGCCTCGATGGGTGGAATAGAGTTCATGTGCTGGAGGTTGGCGCCCACTCCCTCTAGTTCCAAGGCAGTCCAGACAAGTATCTGGTGGATGCCTTGAGTGTGATCACTCCACTCGCCAAACATATGGCCGGTCGCCTTGTGTGTGGCCGCAGCCTCTTTGTTTGTCTGACCATGCTCCCAGAAGAGTACCTAGACCTCGTTAGATAGTCTACATGTAAGTTATAAAAGTTTGACATACGGATCCATATGCAGCCTTATGGTTTTGGAACATAGGACCCAGCTTTTGCCAGAGATCAGGGTTGATCGACTTAAGGATCGGCTCAGCCTCCTTGACGATAATGCTCCAGAGTTCCTTGTGTTTCTCGCCGAAAGCGAGCGAAATACGGACAGGTTGAGTGTTGTAAGATGAAGGGGCGAACAAAAGGACTTTCGAGACGATCTCCTTGACACGTTCGTCCGAGACTTTGGAGGTTCCTGCTAAGCCATGAACGCTGCGGCGGTAGGCCGCGGCCTCAAGCCACTGATCAGCTGTGATGGAAAGTATCTTAGAGGGCATTTTGGAAGGCATCTTGACAGGACGTGAGAAATGATTGTTGCGTCAGTCTTGAGATGCGGCATATGATATATATATTTCACCACACACCAGCCCGAGGCCGCATGATTATCAGTCCGCTGATCGCCGCAAGCGTATGCAGTACTACTAGACGTATACGTTGGCCATGGTTACAAGAATTTCCGACGCTGGCGGTAAGGATTGGTCCCTGGCTTGTCTGGTGGTCTATCGCGGGTGATAGAAACTCCGCCTCAGAAACGTTTCCCCGGACGATAGACCGAAAGGTGATGATATACCACAAAGGAAGAAACAATCAGGCGTGCACCTTTCTCGGCTTATTTATTGTCCTTAAACTAGATAAATGAGCCAATCAATAGGTAGTCGTCCTCTTCAATATGGTTCCGTAATCTCAAGAGCTGACGAACTCCCCTGAATGGGCATGATGGTAGCTTTTTCTCGGAATATGTCTTCCCCATGCTTAACGAGATGAGACATATATTTATTCAAAGTGAATGTAAGCCAAATGCGATAAGGCGGTCAAGGTAGAAGACGTCTGTTGATATCAACCGTTTGTAAAGAAGTCGGAGCAACAATGACAATTCTTCCATCTAGCCTCGGTCTTAAGTTTGAGCAGTGTTAGTCGTCACTGCATGAGGGAAATAATATTTCGCAATCGTCTTATGCCTTAATATTAGTAGGTAGCAAACATGTTGTGATGGTAACTGACTAACTGCTCAGCGTCTCGGGTTATGCTCAAGAGCACTGCATCGTTACTTTCCACGTAAGCACGCAATATAGGGCAGTTGCAAATTGAATTGATCTCAACTGGGTAGACCAGCATGTCAAAAGCCAAACTTACGTTCTTAGTATAAGCAATATCCTGATATATATCTAAATATCTTTATCCCTTTAGAACTTCTAGCCTTGAACAAGTTATACTCCTCTAGGTGACTCGCAGACTGAAATCGCGTTCCTTCGATGGTCAGTACCTGTAGAATTTTTTATTATTCCCAATCTATCATGTTACACTATCCCATCTGTTCCAGCTCATGCCTTTCATTGTTATGCTCTGAGTAAGTGCTAACATCTTGCATCGAGAACCCTCTCTCGACTGGTCTTAGATATGTGTCTTTTCTGAATATAATACCACCCAAGCCGGTCTTCAGGGATGGAGTCTCTGTCTCTCGTGCTACTTTATGAATTTGTTGGACTATCATCTCGACATCTCGGGTCTTGATAGGTATGCGATGATCACCCTCCCACTCCAAGAGCGTCGCTTGCAGCGGGTCGCAGTATTCCCGAAGCAGGTCTCGATGGTGGTCGAGGCCCGGGTCATTCAGCCCGTGGACGTGGATCGTGGGTAGTCGCAACATGTGCTCGGAGCCCAGTGTGAGCCAGGCTGGAGGGGGCTCTGTGAAGGGTGTAGCAGCGTCGATCAAGCCATGAGGCTGGGGTAGGTCAGGCATAAGCCATACCAATGGCCCACGACCGGCGAAGAGAACCGCGAACTTGAATTTGGTCACTCGGCAAGTTTGCTGCCGGTAAAGGATGCTCGCTGCCACCTTTGCGCCCTGGCTGAACCCCAATAGACCAACCCAGTCTCCCGTGGCCCCCTTGGCGTCGTCGGCAGCCATGGCTAGCGCAAGAGCGGCATCAATTCCTGCGGCAACATCTCGAGACGCCCAGACCCCAGGCATGCGGTGATCACGAAGCCAGACTCTGAAAGGTCCGTAGTCTTTGTAGACAGACGTCACATCTGGCCCAGGTTCAAGGCTGGTGAATGGAGCTTGTGCATAAACGAGATGGAAAGATTGTCCAAGGCGCTTCTCAAGCACACGACACTGCATACGAAATATGAATGCATTGGTACCTCCGCCATGGAGACAGAGAATGCGCGGTAGATGGATCGTCGCTGTGTTGTTCATATTGAGGTATGTGGTGTCATAGGACTGC
This sequence comes from Fusarium sarcochroum, assembly GCA_013266185.1. Lineage (NCBI taxonomy): Eukaryota > Fungi > Ascomycota > Sordariomycetes > Hypocreales > Nectriaceae > Fusarium > Fusarium sarcochroum. The sequence continues at coordinate 35,492 of JABEXW010000356.1, read as the reverse complement.
AGACTCTAGAAATGGAAGCATACTGCTTATAATAGGATACTGATACTTATTCCGACTCACCTGAAGACCGCGCTTTGGAATTTGGAGGAAGTGTTTTAGCATATTGTGGAGCGCAGCAAGTCGCCATGTTCCCGCTTACACGGACTTTAGTTTTCCAGATTACTCTTTTGCGGGCAAAGTAATTCCATCCAGTGGTCAGCTGGACTTAGAATGATGCGTGTCTCTCCCGCACTCGTACAAATCACAACTAACAAGCTAGCAGATAAATTCACAAATCGTGAAAATAGTAGGGCAGCCCAAAGGAAAGTCGACGTGGGAGTGAATAAAGACAGCAAGCAAACGAGCAAACATGCAGGTAAAAAGGCAGGCAAATTACAGAGCAGGTCAGAAAGTAAACCAAAAAGGAAAGCAACAAGCTTACAATCACGCAGCTAGTCACCCACAAGTTCACTATATAAATTTCTTTATTTGTTTCTGTTACTCAAGGAAGTTCAAAGTGATCTCATAAGCCAGCTTACCCTAGACGTAAACCATGCAAATCTTGACAGATATTTTTTGGTCCTTGCTTAGTTTTAGTATACTTGACCACGGAGGCGTAGGATATAGGGAAATAAGAATATCTTTGTAATCGTGTCGACCGACATGTGACAATATTGCTCTTGCTGTTGATGTTGGACCCGGATAAGATGAGTGCTGTAAGGGCGAACATCTTGCTTAGTCACCCTTCCTTTAATTTACAACATTTCACAACCTCAAATCACCCTACACTTCCATCGCCCAACTCGACCTGCCGAACGGTGATGTGCGACCCTCAGTGGAAAGTCCCCTATATGAAGATTCTCAACATTTTCTTCAACTAGCTGCATGCTGCTTTCAAAACCGTCAAACATTATGGAGCGCACGTCAGGTCGAGGCTCGGCTTGTTCAACCAACTAACGGAAGTTCCTTGATATTTTGTGTGGTATATAATTTGACTACAAACGTTCTATATGCTAAACATGAAAACGATAAAACCCGAACTATACTAACTCAAACATTCCCGTTACTAATCAAGAAAGCCCATCGCCTTCCAAGACGATACATAAGACCGCACTACCTCAGCACTCACCGGCCCTTCCCTGGCTATGGTTTCGGAATGCTCACTTGACCTTTGCGTGTCCAAAACGACACCTCCACAAGCCATCCGCTCAAAGTGTCCCTCGAGGAAGCCCAGGGCAAGGGCGGCTGGGTTCTCTGCCGGGGAGAGAGACCATTGGCGAACCCGTTTAATCCACTCCTCGAAAGGAATGATGCCGTGGGGAGGAATATCCAGGGCAGCCGCCAGAATTGTCGACATATCCTTCCACGGCTGGCCGACAGGATTATCCACGTGATAGACTGGATAGGCCTCTGTCGCATCATTGCGATTGTCAATGTTCAGCAGGTCGACCATGACACTGGCGGATTTATCCACAGGCAGCCAATGCAGCACACCTCGCAGGTCGGGAAACGCCTTGAGAGCCTGAGCGCTTTTTACCACAAAAGCAAAATGCTCGACTGGATTCCAGAAGCCGCTTGCAGTCGACCCCGAGATCTGGCCCGGCCGCGCCACCATGGCCCTGAAGAGCCGTGGGTGACGGCGCAGCGTGTCGGTGAGCATGCGTTCGCAAACCCACTTACCCTCGTTGTAGCCGCTGGGCATTACCGCGGCCATGGGCATGGCCTCTTCGAGCACGTGGGACTCGGTTGAGAAGCCGGTCACCCCGATTGAGGAGATGTATTGGAAACCAATCCTGCGCGGCTCAGTTCCTATTGCCATGTCGTGCGCCAGGTCTAACAGGTTCCGCATCACTTTAATTTGGGGCTCAAAAGCCTTGAGTGGCCGTGTAGCGCTCATGGGCCATGCGTTGTGGATGATGTGGGTGCCGTTCTGCGCCAGCCAGGTGTAGTCCTGGTCTGACAGACCAAGGTGTGGCTTGGAAGTGTCGGTGCCATATACTCGCAGCTTCTCCCGCGCAGCTGGGGACAGGTCAATGCCTCTTGACGATAGCGCCTCTGCTTGCCGCTTGTCGTCGGGCATGTCACTCATGGCGCGGTTGACGCAAACGACAGTTGCGACATCCGATCGCTCTGTGAGTGTCCCAACAATATGCGACCCAAGGCTGCCCGAGGCGCCTGTCACGACCACCACAGCTCCGGAACTGGAGTGTGTACTGATTGTACCGTTCGATGCAGCCTCAAGTGCAGCCGACTCCCAACCAGTCGTGTAGGTTGCCACTAGACGCAGTGCTTCTGCCTCACGGGCTGCTACATCACCCCTATTAATTACTTTCGCAGCTGGGACAGGTGAATCACTCACCGAGTCCTGATTTTTGCTGCTGAAGTCCGAGGCGTCATCCGGAATAGATATATCAGAGGTTGAGTCTTCGTCCCCTGAGTCTGCGAACCCAACATCACTCTCTCCGGTTGCTGTATCATCGTCATCATCCTGTTCTTCCATGCCCTTGCTATCTCCGGCCCTTGCCAAAGCATTCGACACACATGCAACAAACTCACGGAGACTGGTGGCTACCATCGTCTCCTCGTGGTCGAGCGTGCAGTGGAAGGTATTCTCGATCTCGCGCGCCAGCTCCATACCCATCAACGAATCAATGCCCAGGTCTGCCATCTCACTGTCGAGGCTCATCTCGCTAGCCTCGATACCGGAAACGCTGGCGACGACATCGCACACCTCTTTTGTGATATCGCGTGGCCCGCTGGTAGGCTTTGCCTTTGTCATGTTGGCCTTCTTTGCCTTGAGAAGTGATTGAAGCGGCGCCGTTGTTGAGTTGCTAAGCCCGTCAAATATGGCAAGAGGCCGGGCAGGCGACGGCAGAGACGCTGCGGTGCTTCTCACAAATGACTTATCTGTCGTTACTCGCGCTAGGATCCTGCTCATCGTAGCCTTGGGAATGCGGACATATGTCAGGCCCAGTATGACCTCAGCCAGGGCGCCGGTCGAGGCATCAAAGACAAAGACATCTGTCACGTAAGACTTTTCGTTTTGGCGTGCGTGGCGAGCGAGCACATGCCAGACACTGGGACCATGCTCATGACCATCGGTTACAGTCTGTGCCTTTGGCGAGCGCATCACCAGTTCGAGACCCGTGGCAACGAACATGTCGCTCGCCGGGATGTCCGTCAACAGGTTGACAAACATGCCCGCAACTTGGCCGTACGAGTCTGCCTTGGGGACATCAAGCCAGGTATCACCAGCGTGACGCTTGTGTACGATACCCGCGCTCTCACCGTTGTCGCGGCCCACCACGTACCGCACGCCGTGGTACACAGAGCCGAAGTCAACAACTTCTTCAAAAGCTCTGTACACGTTGCGGCCTTGGAGCGCCTCCACACCGTCATCGTCCGGACCCAACGCCAGAACGGCTTGACACTGTGAGTGGCTGACCACGCGCTCCCAGCGTCCAAATTCTTTGAGAGCGGCCGGGTCAGATGGCGAACACATGTCGATGCGGCCCTCAGCGTGCTTGTCGTCTGCAGGAGAAGTGCCGACGCTGTGGATGGTCCAGTGCCACTCTGTTTCAGCTTTGTTGAGCGGCTCGAGGTCAACATAGTAGTCGCGGGTCGAGTCGGCGCAGATAGGCGAATGGCTGAGCATATCACGGACTATCGGCGAGAAGCCATTCGCCATCCATTCTGGATTCAAGCTGAAAAGAGTCTCGATGGCTATGTCGATTTCGAGCGTGGCTGGCGCAATGGGTGCCGTCTTCGCAATGACATGGGTCGCGAATAGACGCTGGTACTTGTTTGAGGCTGTGTTGATGCGGAACCGAGCCAGCTTCGTTTTCTTCTTGTGGTCCTTCTTGTGGTCCTCGAAGCCAATGAAGGTCCATAGATCAAGAGTCTTAGGGTCGACTTGTTCTTGCAGTGCCAGTCCAGTCGCTAGCAGCCGTCCATTGCTTCCGATCATGTTTTGGGCTACTTTGACAGCCTGCTCGATTGGAGATTTGAGCTCGAGCCAATGGCGCGACTTCTCGAACTGATATGGGGGCAGGAGGAGCTGCGCATACTCATCTTTTTGTGCCCGGTGATGGCCCCAGAAAGACACACGTAGGCCTTGTTTCCAGAGATCTGTGGTTGCATCTGTAAGCCTGTCCATGCCCTTCTTAGTGTTTGTGATGGAAACAGGCTGGAAATGGAGTGCATCAGAATCCGTCGGTGTCGTCTGAGCAAGTGCGCGCGATGCCATGACGGTTATGGTTGAGTTGGAACCCGCCTCAAGGAAGATGGCTTGTGGATGCTTCTTTGCGAGGCGCTGTACGGCGTGGTTGAAAAAGACCGGCTGGCGCATGTGGGAGCCGACAAAGGTCCAGTCTAGGCGGACTACCGGGTCATCATGCTTGGTGGCACGTTCTATCGGAATGGCGGCGTCGTGAAAAGTCACTCCTTTGCCGACCTCCCCAAGGCGGTCGACAATGCCCTCTACCAATGTAGAGTGGAAGGCATTGGTGACATTGAGACGCTTACTCTTGACACCCTCAATCGTGCTTCCCTTTCCTGCGAGAGTAGTGGCAAATGCGTTGATAGCATTTGTCGATCCAGCGATAGTGAAGCTGCGAGGACCGTTATAGCAGGCGATACCAGCTGATCCGTCAGATCCAAGGTTTGACTCTTTCAGGAGATCATGTACAAGTGCTTCGTCAGCCTCGATGGCCATCATGGCGCCCGAATCAGGCCCCCAAGCGCTCTGCACAAGCTTAGCCCGACCAGCAATCAGCTTGACTGTGTCTTCCAGACTTAGCACACCTGCTACGCAGAGTGCTGTGATTTCGCCAAAGCTATGGCCCACGACAGACACTACCTTGTCGGCGAGCCCACAGTCTATCCAGCTCTTGGCCGAGGCATACTGCATAGCAAAAAGCGCGGTCTGGAGCTTGACTACATCCTGATAAGGCTCACAAGAGAAGATGTCAGGGTAGATACTGTCCAGGCCGTGAGATCTGATAACGGCATCGCATTTGTCCAGATGATGCCGCAACACTGCTGCGCCTTCGTATACTGCGCGGTCGAGCCCAACGAATTTCGAAACCTGACCTCCGAAACACAGAACGACAGGTCGCTCAGACTTTACAGGCACAATGAAGGTGCTGGTAGCTGTGTCCTTGGTAGCAATGGTGGCCTTAGCAAGCTTGTCCTGTAGTTCGTCCAATGAACTGCAGCTGAAGACCATCCCTTGAGGCAAGCCAGGGTTTGATTGCCATCTCATGTTGAACGATACATCAGCGAGCTTAGCTTGACCGTCAAGTCCGGCGTGCGAGCGGAGATAAGGAGCCAGGACAGCGCTGTACGCCGCAATGCTGCGGGCATCGAGGCCTGAGATCCAAAAGGGCAATCGGGGCGATGATTCGGCCAAGAATGTTTTGGCAGGCTTATGAGCCGAGTGAGCAACTACCACGCTTGAATTGGATCCACAGGCGCCGTAGTTGTTGATCAGAGCCAACTTCCGGTCTCCTGGCCAAGACCGCAACGACGTGACGACCTCCATATTGTCTGACGGCTTCGCATCAATATGGGGATTCATGCTCTTGAAGCTAGCTTGGGGAGGGATGAAGTTGCCTCGCATCATCATGAGCACCTTTATGAGGGAGATGATGCCTGACGCGCCTTCTGTGTGACCGACATGACCCTTAGCTGACCCGATGGGAAGAACAGTATCGCGCAGAGGACCAGCTACAGCATTTCGTATGCTTCCCCACTCGGCAGGATCTCCGACGGGCGTTCCAGTGCCATGACACTCGACCAATGCAATATCGCGAGGGCTCACGCGAGCCTTGCGGATCACATCGTTGAAGAGTGTCGATAGCGAAGGAACGTTGGGAACAAACAGCGGCGTGGTGTTGAGATTCTGATTGATACCCGTAGAGCGGATGGTGCCCAAGACCGTGTTACCATCAGCCATGGCGGTTGATAGCTTCTTCAAGAAGACGTAGGCGATCCCGTCGCCGCGGCAGTATCCATCAGCAGCAGAGTCGAAGGGTTTACACTGGCCCGTTGGGCTGATGAAGCTGCCGGCGGCGAGGTTTTGTGTCCATTGTAAGTTTGTCAAGACATTGACGCCACCACAGAGCGCGGCTGGGACTTCTCCAGACAGGAGATCCCGACAGGCCATGTGGAGGGCCGTTGTCGACGACGAGCATGCTGTATCAAACGTCAACGATGGACCGGTCCATCCGAAGTAATGCGAAACTCTTCCGGGGATGAAGCTCCTCAGCTCACCCGTTCCCGTGAAAGCGCTGGTAGGATGGCAATGGATGTTGACATCGTACTCATAGGAACAGAGGCCAACGTAAACACCTACGTGCTTCTTTCTTCCATGCTCAGACGCACTGGTTGTGGCTAACTCGTTGAAATATCCCGACTGTTCGAGAGCTTGGTACGCGGCCTCCAGGGAAAGTCGGCCCTGAGGGTCTATCGCCATCGATTCACGCGGACTCTTCTTGAAGAACTTGTGATCGAAAGCGTCCGGGTCGCGCATGAAATTACCGTACCACTTCCTGTCGGGGTCGGCATTGTCGCGGAACAACATGTCGGGCGTCATTCGCTCGCGCGTAATGACCTCGTGCTGCGACTCTCCGGTCTTGAGCATCTTCTCAAACTCTTCCAGATCTTGGCCACCTGCAACCTTGAGGGACATGCCCACAATCGCAACCAGATCTTCGAAATCTTCTTCTGCCTCGGCACTGGGCCTGCTTGGTTCTATTACCTCTGGTTTGACAGTATCCGAATTCGTCACTGTGTGTTTGTTTTCCGGTCGTTGGCTTGGGTAAACTATTGCCTTGCTCATGTCATCCTCAATGTCCTCGAAGTGAACCTGCTTCGAACCAAAGGCGCGCAGAATGGTGGGCGGCAGAGGACGGTCAAGTCCAAAAGCAATGAGGGAGACGTTCTCTTTGTTGGCCGCAAGCTTCGAAGCAGTGCTGGTCCAGTTCAACTGATTCGCCAGGATAGAGCGCAGAACCATACCGACCAAGTCAATTTCTTCGCCCGAAATTTGCTTCCCCTCAGGGTGGTCGAGGTAAGTGGGCAATGCCAACTGGGCAGCATCCGGGAACTGCAGCTCGGGCAGTGAGTGGCACACTTCGATTAAAGCTTCGGTATGACGTTCCCGTTCTGCTGTTGGTGTATGGAGCTGACCCTTAAAGGCGAGCGGTATCGCCGTGACGCCAGCTGCACGAAGTTGCCTGATCAGCTTAGGTGCGAGACGCTCCGACGCCGTCACGGTAGCTCTGGTCTCGTCAAAGAGAACAGAGATGTAGGCATCAGGGGACAACTTCGACACGATGCGCGCCATATCATCACCCTGTTTACGGGTTCTCCATGCTGTAGCCAAGGAGACGGAACCGCCTTTGCCGAGCCCCTTAGTCCATGCCTCGGTGGCTCCTACCAGAGCCGCCATCAGCGCCCCGATGCGTAACGCGGCGGCGCCGTACTTTTGAAATTCCTGTCGATTGTGGGAGCTGGCAACGGCGACGGCGGCGATCATGCCAGCACAGAAACCCACTGTCTCGACCTTGTTGCTCCCATCAGGCTGCTGCTGTTGCTTAAATAGCTCTGCCTGCAGGTCTTCGACACTTGTTCCAGTTGGGCTGTTGAATCGAAACTCTAGATAGCGCCAGTACTGATCCAGTTGAATAGCGACCATCAGAACCCCGATCCAGATATCTGGTATCTCGGCGTCTGGAGCCAGTGACTCAACGGAGTCAGGGCCATGTCGAAACCAAGACTCGAGATCAGCCAGCAGGCGAGCACCCTGCATTGTGCTGGCTACTTCAGGCATCTTTTCTGTCATGGCTTCCCAGTATCGTGGCAAGCCAGCCAAGGCCTCGAGGATCCATTTTCCATTTGGTCCGTCCACGATCTGCCGTACTTGTTTTTCCAGCGAGTTCTTAGTCTGGGGCCCGATGTGTCCTCCGAAAACGAAGCTCGTCGCTTTACGGAGGTTTGATAATGAGGTAGGCAGAGCGGAGGTCGTCATCTTTGCTCAATGTGATGTGTGAGGGGGCGACTGATCGTCTAGGTGAAACTTGATAAGAAAAGTAAACGATTGAGCGTTGAGTCAAGAGAGAGATTGAATTGGTAAGTTATTGATGCAGAAAAAGACCAAGTCGACGTTCATCTTGAGTCGTTTTAAATAAACAATCCTCCCTTTGGTCATCGCTCTCGACTTGATAGAGAATAATCTTCAGGGGCTGAGTTGTCTTGCCGCAATAACCTTCGCGCAGGAGAAGGCTTTCAGCTGAGGCTTTCTTTCGGAGTTTCGCAACAAAATTACAGCGAACTAGGCAGAACAAGAGATAAGCTTACCACAATGAATTAACGGAGTCTCGATTCCGGGATAGGAAAAGTACGCAATCTCACTACTGAGTGAAGGTGAAAGCTCTACGCTTCTTGATAGCTCATATGCAGGGTCAATAGCTCTGTATCAGAGCGCAATAGGAAGCACGTGGCAAGCACATAGTTGAGACACCGAATACGTGGTCCATCTACGCTGCATTATACTCTAGTTGGGTCGCAGGACAGACGCATAGATGCGGTGTCACTATAAACCCTGACCAAACATCAAACTACCTCGATGCAAGTGTGTGGATGTTTCACATGGATCAAATGCAACTCCTTGATACAACCCGCAACAGATATTTCGGAGCTGTCAGATGCAGTTACTCCTAGACTGAGCCGATGGCAACAGCGACCGTGGTCTGTAAACTTTTCAATCTCGGCATATTAGTGGTGAACAAGTTCAGGGGAATTAAAACTCCGGGTTCAGGACTCAAGCATGATCCGCCTCAAGAATCTTCCGTTCCGCTACCTCGTTGGATTTTCTGCCGGGAACATATCTGATTATTGATGTCGGCTAATACATCACCTCTTTCATGGTATGATAAATTAAATATTATGTTGCCTGTACGGCCTTTTCTCAGTTGTTTTCTGCATACTTCTACACCCTCTCTTCTTAGTCTTTTCGACTCAGTGAGATTTTAATCGACCTTGACAAAGACACTTACGGCTTTCATTTCGCCCTCTATCTTTGCAATGACAAGCAGCAAAATCAACGCCAATGGCGCTGTACCTTCTCTCGAGGTAGCCATTGCGGGCGGTGGCATCATCGGCGTCATGACGGCCATCGGTCTGCGTCGCCGGGGCATAAACGCAGTTATCTACGAGCGTGCGCCCACTTGGCACGAAGTCAGCGCCGGATTCGCATTCACAGGCGCAGCACGAGTATGGATGGAGCAGTTAGACCCTGCCCTCGTTGAGCTTCTGGGAAACATCAGCCAGAAGACGGACGCCAACACAAGCAACGCCTACTGGAATGGGTACCACCCCCGAACCCGAGAGGATGCCGAGGATGAGTCAAAATCACTTCTCTTCAGGACCCCTACCAATAACCTCAGCTTCTGGGGCTGCGTGCGTTCGCAGTTCCTCCAGGGCATGGCAGACCTCCTACCCGAAGGAGCAGCCAAGTTTGGAAAGCAGCTTGCGAGTTATGAAGACGATGAACAGAGCGGCAAGGTCATTCTTCATTTTGACGACGGCAGCACAGCCGAGGCTGATGTCTTGCTTGGGTGCGACGGCATCCACTCGGCCACCCGGAGAGTAATGTTGGGCGCCGACCATCCTGCTAGTACGCCGGGCTTCAGTCACACCGTTGTATATCGTACCATGGTTCCTATCGACGTGGGCATTGCCGCTCTTGGTAACAAGGTTGCGAAGAGCGCCTGTAACCACTTAGGTCCAAACGCAGACCTGCTGGTATATCCGGTTCGCAGATACCTTACTCCGCCCATGCGGGATTGCTAATCTAATATTATCCATCTAGGTCCAATCCGGAACTGTTCTGAATATCGCAGTGTTCGCTTACGAAGCCTCGGAGTTTCCTGACCCCGATAGGATGACGGTTCAGGTAGATCGTAGCGAGATCGAGCAATTGTTCAAGGGCTGGAGTCCACAGCTCGCCGACATCTGGAAGCTCTACCCGGAGAAGGTGGTCAAATGGGGAATCTTTGACCTGGAGCAAAGCCCTCCCCCGACTTATGCCCGCGGCCGTGCCTGTCTCGTCGGTGATGCTGCGCACGCCAGCACTCCTTATATGGGAGTCGGCGCCTGTACCGGCGTTGAAGATGCCCTTGTCATCTGCACACTCCTTGAGTCGGTGCAGCGAAAATCCCTTGGCGATGACGCACTCAAAGAGGCACTGACAGGGGCGTTACAGACTTACACTCGTGCGAGGTTGGAGCGTGGCCGATGGATCCATCACAAATCCCGCCAGATGGGCCAGATGTACCATTGGCGATACGGTCCTACGGGGCGTGACCCCGAGCGTATGAAGAAGCAGCTCGAGGAGAATTGGGGAAATGTTGTCAACTATGATGTTATGGCACCGTTGGATCCTGAGCTCCGAGACTTGGCGATGCGTCCAAGGGTCTCTGACATCAGTGTGGAGGCATGAGCTACGAATCGCTCGCCATCCCGGTGAATTTAGTGTAGAATGTACTGGCTTATAAAGATAAAGAGTGTAGATGTCATTTGCTGAGAGAACCGGGACAGATATTTGCTTACTCAATGGCCCTTTTTTGTACTATTTATAGTAGTTCAGGTCGAGAATTTGCATTTTCTGTGCTTTTGATAACTTTTTACTCGCTGAGACCTTGGTGTAGCTTTTGCCATTGATACTTATAGAATGTGTTTCTAGATCCCGGAGAAGCCTTGTTGCTATCGGTAATCATATATGAAGCTATGGAGTTTCAAGATATTTGTTCTTGGCTGTTCTCGCTCTCTCGGAAGGAATTCTATATTCAGAGTACAAGCTCCTCTGAGCTCATCGTTTCCTGAGCAACTTCCTCGCTGATCATCCAACCACAATTATCGCTATTGAGTAGGAAACAAAGAATAATATAGCTACGAGTTTACAGCTATACCTCAAGAGACCAAGATTCTCCCTACAGAATAAGGCACTTGGCTAGATATGAAGCTTGATAGATGTATATCGGTGTGTTTTTATAAAGGTAGTCTAAGCCATATGTAAACCCCACACCTTGCACTTCTTCACTGAGGTGGCTTCATGATAGAACGATCGCCAGTGGACCAGACATGGCTAGACTTCATCATCTTCAACTTCCAAAGATCGTCCACCTTGACAGCGTCGCAGTTGTAGAACGCGCCAGTCGTGAACTTTGTAGAGTCCGGTTCGTAACCCTTCCCGAGAATACAATGCACAGCCATGGCGCTGAAGGTCACGCGAGCTGAGGCTTCAGTGTCGACGCTCACGCGCATGTTGGTAAGGTAGTGGACTGTGTCGACTCGGTCGCTGACGTTAGTCCACACCTTGTTCTTGAGCTCGTCGTAGCCGTTGCAGACTTTGAAGGCGATGTCGGTGTATACGTCAGGGGTAACACTTGACTTGAGAAGTTCTTCGCTGGATTGGTCGATGGAGAGGAATGCGCGGTAGCATGCGTCGGCAATGGCATCGCGGTCACTTAGAGGCGGACCGGCGAGCTTGGCGGGAAGGGGAGTGCCATTTTGAACCATGATGTTTGTGGATAGGGTTTGATGTTGATGGTGTTGAGGAGTGACCGATATTGCTTGCTTGCTACAGCTAGACTAGACAAATTCACCTACTATATATTGTCATCACCTAGGCCAGACGTAGGAAGCAATGTCCATCATGGACATTATCCCATATCGGAGATAGTTATTCCGCGGCATCAGCACTAGCATATAGATTTCTCCTAAAAACATCTAAGATTTGCTTCATTCTCCAATCGCGGGAGGCAGCGCTCTATTTCTGTGAGTTCTTATTCCGCTGCCGGACAATAAATGTCCCTTGTTTCACTCGCAAGGGCTGCAGCCACTTCACAATCAGGCCGAGGTGGAACATTTTGTTTAAGGGGATGGGGAGGTCGAGGCAAAGCTCGTCCTTGTTTTCCGGAGGTCAGGATGTGTTAGAAGTGCTTCGAAAGTGGTTATGGCGATGTAAATTATTGTCGAACTCAGGTCGATAGCTGAGGTTCATTTACTGGGATTGATTCGTACCATGCAGCTACAGTAGTTGCTGACGGGAGCACCCGCCCGCTGAGGGTATGGGATAAGTCCGATTGGTCACTCAGGATCTTTGTCAAACTTGAGTCCGATGACTAAGGACGGAATGTGTAGCTGGCGATCATGCAATTGGTCTCTTCTTCTTTACAACTTACACCTTCAATTTTGAGATCTCAATACTCTTCAAACCACTTGCTCATCATTCGCCCTCCGGAACATTTTGACCTACGTGGGCTATACCATCCCACCCGGAACTAGATTCGCGATGAGGTTTCTCCCAAAACTCCCCCGACGCGGACCTGAAATCAGCCGGGAGAACGTTTCTGAGGCAGAGCTCGTATTGCCCGCCATAATGTCTCTCATTGTAAGCCGCCGTGCTTACAGCTGATGGTCCAGGTGGATGACTCGGTGAACCGATGCTTTGTCCACGAAAGAGTGCTGACAATGTCGGTACATCGCGATCCGGATGTTAAGTTGGTTACAATTGAGGCTGAACCAGCCATCTCCATGAGGTGCTATATATACGGATTGCGAACGCGACCAGCACAATATATTAACTGACCACATTTTCTATTCATAGTATAAGTAAACAGCTACTGTTTAAAAGCCTACACAGCATTTAGTCCTTCGATTCAAATTCGCTTCCTCATCCCAGCTGAGGCACAGAACCTTGACTTTTCCCAATTATCTCGATAGGATGGACACCGACAACAGCGAGTGGGCGAGCGAGCCTATTGCCATCATCGGCATGAGTTGCAAATTCTCTGGTGGTGCCAGCAACCCAGACAAGCTCTGGGACCTCATGGCCTCAGGGAAGACCGGCTGGAGTGAGATCCCAGAAGATCGGTATAATCTCAAAGGAGTCTACCATTCCAACCATGAAAGGAACAGCACGGTATGTAATACACTTACTCACGTTTTATACGCAAAAAAATACTGACAACCAGTCTCAGACACATGTCAAGGGTGGACACTTTCTTGACGACGATGTAGCAGCCTTTGATGCAGCATTCTTCAACTACTCGGCCGAGATGGCCCAGGCAGTTGATCCGCAATTCCGGCTGCAGCTTGAGTCTACCTATGAGGCGCTCGAAAACGGTATATTCTTGCCACTCGTTTCTCTTACCTGTGTAATATCCAACTAACTCGCATTGTAGCCGGCCTACCTCTCTCGCAAGTGATGGGATCACAGACATCCGTATTCTCTGGCGTCTTCACCCATGACTACCAAGAGGGAATAATACGAGACGAAGACAGGCTGCCACGTTTCAACGTAGTCGGCACATGGAGCCCTATGTCATCCAACCGTATTTCGCACTTTTTTGACTTCCGTGGAGCCAGTATGACTCTTGAAACGGGATGTTCGACGACACTGGTGGCCTTGCACCAAGCAGTGCACACCTTGCGCAACCGTGAGGCCGACATGTCCGTCGTTACCGGAGCCAACGTGATGTTGAATCCCGACACATTCAAGGCTATCGGGTCCCTGGGCATGCTGTCGCCCGACGGCAGGTCCTACGCCTTTGACTCGCGTGCCAACGGGTACGGTCGTGGAGAAGGCGTCGCTACCATCGTCATCAAGCGACTGTCGGATGCACTGGCTGCCAACGACCCCATTCGTGCAGTGATCCGCGAGACGGCCCTGAATCAAGATGGAAAGACAGACACTATAACGACGCCATCCGCCACTGCCCAGGTAGAGCTCATGCGGGAATGCTATCGACGGGCTGGTCTCGATCCGCGCGGCACTCAATACTTTGAGGCTCATGGCACTGGAACTCCAACCGGTGATCCAATCGAGGCGGGAGCCATGGCCGCTATCTTTGGCGCAGGTGAAGGCCGTGACAACGAAGAGTACTACCTACGCATTGGCTCAGTCAAGACGAACGTGGGCCATACTGAAGCTGCTTCGGGTCTCGCTGCCATGGTCAAAGGTGTCTTGTGCCTCGAAAAGGGGTTGATTCCTCCCACTGTAAACTATGAGACGCCCAACCCGAAGCTCAAGCTTGACGAGTGGCGTCTCAAGGTGATGAGGTCGGTGGAGCAGTGGCCTGACAGTCTGGTTGATGGCCCACGCCGCATGTCGATTAATAACTTTGGCTATGGCGGAGCGAATGCCCATGTCATTCTGGAGAGCGCCGACCCATGGATTCTGACATCAGATCTTGACTTCAACCCCGTCAATGGTAATGGGCATGCCAACGGCAATGGCTGCACCAATGGCGACTATCACGCCAACGATACCACAGACGACGCTAAAGTGCTAATTCTCAGTGCGCGCGACGAGCGAGGATGTCAACAAATGGTTTCAGACCTCAAGGCTTATCTAGAAAAGCACAAGTTACTTGGTCACAAATCCTTGGAGCAGCTGCTTCTTGATCTCAGCTACACGCTGGGTGAGCGCCGTACACTCTTTCAGTGGGTTGCTGCGCACCAGGTGCGTCTCGAGAAGGACGGTACCCTCGACGCCGCCATCCAAGCTCTTGAATCGCCTCGCTTCAAGCCCAGCCGCCGGGCGTCGGATAGTCCACGTATCGGCATGATTTTCACCGGCCAGGGCGCGCAGTGGTATGCCATGGGTCGCGAGCTAATGACGTCGTACCCTATCTTCCGTCAGTCTATCGACGAAGCTGAGGCGCACCTACAAGCCCTTGGGGCTGACTGGTCGCTCCTCGTAGAGCTGCAGCGCGACGCAAAAACTACAATGGTTCACGCTACGAAGATCAGCATTCCGGTATGTGTGGCGCTTCAAATCGCTTTGGTACGTCTGCTTGAATCGTGGGGCATCAACCCATCAGCGGTTGCAAGCCACTCGTCAGGAGAAATCGCAGCTGCATTCGCTGTGGGTGCCCTCACGCATCGTCAGGCCATGGCGACAGCTTATTATCGCGCCATGCTTGTAGCAGACGAGACACATCGTGTACCTGGTGCTGCCAAGGGTGCTATGGCGGCGGTCGGCCTGGGTGTTGAGGCAGTACAGCCCTATCTCGACAGGTTGACCAAGGACAACGGCAAAGCTGTTGTTGCATGCGTCAATAGCCCTCAGAGTGTGACTATCTCTGGTGATGCTGACGCCGTTCAAGAGATTGAGGACTTGTGTAAACAGGATGGTGTGTTCGCTCGTCGTCTAAAGGTCCAACAGGCATACCACTCACATCATATGGATGTTTTTGCCGATGCCTACCGGGAGAGTCTTCGAGTCGAAATGGCTCGAGAGGTGGTGAAAACTGGCAAGCAACGTCTGCAGACAGCCAAGCAAGAACTCAAGGCTGTTTTCTCGTCGGCAGTCACTGGTGGACGCATCACCGACATTAAGGACATCGCCAGTCCTGATCACTGGGTCGGCAGCCTGGTGCAGTCGGTCGAGTTCGTGGATGCGTTTACTGAGATGGTGCTGGGAGATCCAGATGATCCCACAGGCAGGAGTGTCGACGTGTTGCTCGAGGTTGGTCCCCATACGGCACTGGGAGGCCCCATCCGCGAGATCTTAACTCTGCCCGAGTTCGAGGGCATCGAACTCCCATACTGGGGTTGTCTGGTACGCGACGAACACGCAGGCGATAGTATGCGATCCGCCGCCCTGAACTTGTTTCGCCAAGGGCAGTCTCTAGACATGAACCAAATCAACTTCCCCGTGCCTTCGTATGACGACGAGAGCCCCCAGGTCTTGACAGATTTGCCATCGTACCCCTGGAACCATACTATGCGTCATTGGCAAGAGTCAAGAGTCAACCGGGCCATTCGTGAACGAAGCGAGCCGCCCCACGAACTACTCGGTATGTCCGTCGTCGGTAACGACCCCAGCGCGGCCGTATGGCGTCGTATGCTACGCGTTAGCGAAACCCCCTGGGTGCGCGACCATATGGTACAAGGCAGTATTGTGTATCCAGGCTCGGGCTACATTTGTCACGCGATTGAGGCTGCCAAACAATTAGAAAAGACTGGCTCTATTGGCCAAGACAAGTCTGGCAGTGCTATCTCAGGATTCCGCCTGCGCGACGTCAACTTCCTCTTCGCCCTCGTTATCCCGGACAACGCAGATGGTGTAGAGATCCGAACCACGCTTCAGTCTGTCCCTGAGCGAGAAATTGGCGCCCGCGGCTGGCGAAGCTTTGAAGTGTCGTCAGTCACACTGGATAACCGGTGGACCCTGCACGCCAAGGGCATGATCATGGTCGAGAGGGAGACGATTCCCCCTGAGACAGCAGAGCGCCGTCCGTTGTCTACTTACACGCGCCAACCGGATGCTCAGGACTTGTTTGCCAATCTCAGGGCACGCAGCGTTTACCATGGCCCCTTATTTCAGAACACGACCAAGATCATCCAGGACGGACGAGAACCACGATCTGTATGCGACATCACGATCCGTCACGAAGCTTCGTCTGATACAGACCCGATGGTAGCGGCACAGAACACCTTGATACACCCGATCACACTTGATGCTGTCGTCGTGGCGTTCTATTCCGCACTTCCGAGCGTCGGAGCTCTACAGGAAGACCCCAAGCTACCGCGATCTGTTGCATCCATGTGGGTATCGAGCAACATCAGCCATGAGATCGGCCACACGCTGCACTGTGACACGTCATTGATTCACGAGGATGCACAAAGCGGAATCGCTGATATCACAGTTTTTGATAACAAGACGGACGCCACGGTGCTCAAAATCCAGGGTGTTGAGTTAGCATCGCTGGGACGTGGTAGCGGAGCCACGGCCCGCCAGGATGCGGCAAACAACGGTAATGTTATCGCCAGCAAGTGGGAACAAGAGTTGTGCAGCAACCTCGTATGGGGGCCTGACTTTTCGCTTCGAAACCCGCTGGCTCTCGAACAGCTCAAGAAGCAGCTGGTACCAACCGACTCTGATGTCGAAGAAGACATGGCCAGGAACCTCCAGCGCTTGTGCGTTTACTTTGCCTACGATGCGCAACAAGCGCTTACTTCAGAGGATGCTGCCCGACTGCAGGAGCAGCCACACTTGGCCAAGTACTACACATGGCTACAGGAATTGACCGCCAAAGCTACCAAGTACGGGGCGTTGAGCGGGCCTGAAGAGCGTCAACAACTTATAGCCGCTACAACCTCGCAAAGCGTCGACGGGGAGTTGATTTGCCGCCTCGGACCCCTCCTTACTTCCATACTCCGCGGCGAGCTCAATGTAGAAGATTTGAGTTGGTTGGTAGACGAGTACAACGCCAACGCGATACGTCAGTCAGCAGCACTTAGCCAGCTCTCTACACTGTTGCGCAAGCTTGCACACAAAAGCCCAGCTTCCCGCGTCCTCCAGATTGGCAACGGTTTCGGCGCCCAAGCGACAAGTCGTTTACTGAAGACACTTGGTACGCCCAAGACGCCTTTAGTGGCAAGCTGGCACATTACTGAGCCATCTTCGGAGTCTCTGGAAAATACCCGTACTCAACTTGCCGACTGGGTCGATTTCCTAGAGTTCGACCAACTCGACATCGAGCAGAGCCCTTCCAAGCAGAATTTTACCCCAGGGAGCTACGATATAGTTGTGGCCTTCCAAGCTTTACACACCACCAAGGACGTGGCCAGTGCCATTGCTAATGTGCGCAGCCTGCTTAAGCCAAGCGGCACGTTCCTCTTTGCGGAGATGACCAAGAACCAAGTAGATGTGGATTTCGTCTATGGCCTACTGCCTGCTTGGTGGCAAGGCGAAGAGTCTGACCGCTCAACTCCTACAATGTCCTCCTGGGATAGCGTGCTTCGGGACGCCGGGTTTAGTGGCGTGGATCTTGAGAGTCGTGACTCGAAGAGCGATGACATCTATACCAACAGCATCGTCATGTCCACGGTGCCACTTGCTCAAGATCAGAAATCCAGCCTGGGCAAGGAGAAGTTTGTCGTGGTCACCAGCAGCAAGACACCTCCGCCACAAGACTTTGTTAATCTACTATCCCAGCGCATCAAGGCCTTAGCCGGTACTGACGCTCTCACCCCTGAGCACTTGGTACTAGAGCAAAGCAGCTTCGAAACCTATAAGAACAAAATCTGTGTTTTTGTGGGCGAGATTGACAACCCTATTCTAGCGGATGTGGATGCAGTGCTTATGGAAGGCCTCCGCGCCATGGTCACTCAATGTAGCGGCCTGCTATGGGTCACGACCGGCGGTACCGTGGATAGCGAGTCACCCGAGCGGGCTCTTTCCCAGGGCTTCCTGCGTGTGCTGCGCAATGAGTACATCGGCCGTCGCTTCATCTCTCTAGATCTCGACCCTGGTCATGCAACTGAGAGGTGGTTCTCAAGTGGAGAGATCATCGTCTCGACTATCGTGCAGGTACTCGAGGAGGGATTCGATCATACCGATACTGAGGCTGGTCCAGCCGAGTTTGAGTACGCTGAACGTGACGGTGTTCTACAAATTCCCCGGTACTACAAGGACGAACCATATAACGATATGATCACTGGTCCGCTTGTGCCGAGCTGGGGTGAGGTACTACCTGCGAAGGAAGACAAGGAAAGTGTTGATGCTATTGCCAGCATTCCTTTAGAACCCCTATTCCAGGAGGACCAGCCACTGCGGCTGGAATTGGGCATCCCCGGTCACTTGGACACACTAGCTTTCGTTCAGGTTGAGGAGAACCATGAGACGTTGACACCTGAACTTGTTGAGATTGCCCCTCGTGCCTATGGAGTTTGCTCGCGCGACGTCATGGCCGCTATGGGCCAACTCAAGGATCGTTCTATGGGCTTCGAATGTGCAGGTACCATTACGCACGTTGGTACTGAGGCTCATTCAAAAGGCTACAATGTTGGCGATCATGTCATGACGCTTTCGACTGGCATGTCTTTCGCCAGTCGTGTATTTGTCCCATGGCATGGCGTCGTCCAGTTACCAAGCAGCATGGATTTTGAGACCGCTGCGTCGCTTCCCCTGGCTTTTACTATTGCGTACGCCGGCCTTATTGATACCGCATGCCTATCGACCGGGCAGTCGGTGCTCATCCACGCCGCGGCTGGGGCGATTGGGCAGGCCGCTATTATGCTGGCAAAGCACCTTGGCGTAACAGACATCTACGCTACTGCCGGGTCGCAAGAGAAGCGAGACCTTCTCCATCGCGAGTACGGCATTCCTGCCGAGCGCATATTCAACAGCCGCGACGCATCTTTCGCCCCGGCTGTTCTGGCTGCCACCAAGGGACGTGGCGTTGACGTTGTGCTCAACTCGCTGCCGGGCCCGCTACTACAGGCAAGCCTCGGCGTTATTGCGCCCCTAGGCTACCTGATTGAAATCGGCAAGAAGGACATCGAGAACAACAGCCTTGTGGCGCTAGAGTCCTTCTCTCGCGGCGTCTCATTTGTAACTCTAGACATCCCATCGCTCTTGCGCCGCCGTGGGCCTGTTGTCAACCGCGCCCTTAGTGAGGTCTCCCGCCTGATCGAACAGCAAGATGTGAAGCCCGTTCACCCCCTCACTACTTACCCCTTGCAAGACATCCAAGAGGCTTTCCGTTTTGTGCAGACGGGTGGACAGATGGGCAAGGTTGTGCTCTCAGCTGGAACAGACGAACAGGTTCACGTTGTCCTTCGGCCAAAAGGGGTCACGGCCCGAACTCAACTGCGACCTGGTGCATCATATCTTATCGTGGGTGGTGTGGGCGGTATCGGGCGTTCAGTCACGCATTGGCTGGTAGCTCACGGTGCAAAGAACTTGGTTCTACTTTCTCGTAGCGCTGGCGATCTCGACCTCGAAAAGAACAAGGATACCGATGGCGCACTATTCGTTCGTGAACTGCGCGAGATCGGCTGCCGAGTGAAGCCCATCAGTTGCGACATTTCCCTCCCTAGCTCACTCACCATGGCTCTCCGAGCCTGCGAAGACGATGGTTTCCCGCCAGTTCGCGGTGTTATCCAGGGTGCGATGTTACTGCGTGATGCTATCTTTGAGCAGATGACACTTGATGACTGGCACGGCGGCCTACGACCCAAGTTATACGGCACCTGGAACCTGCACACTGAGTTCTCGCAGCAAGCCTCGCTCGACTTTTTCGTCATGCTATCGTCTGTCTCGGGCGTGGTAGGTATCGCATCGCAAACCAACTACGCCGCTGGTGGCTCTTACGAAGATGCCATGGCTCGCTGGCGCCAATCCCAAGGTTTGCCCGGGGTGGCGATCGATCTCGGCCCAATCTCTGATATAGGCTATGTCTCAACCTCAACCAAAGTTGCTGAGCGTCTGCGTAAGGACGGCGACTTCTCAATGCTCGACGAGGACATCGTACTCCGCGCCCTCAACGCCGCAGTCTTGTTCCCACTAGGCGCTCGTTCCCAGATCATCGTCGGGCTTAATTCCTCCCCGGGGCCTCAGTGGGACGCCAATGGCCGCTCGCAGCTGGGTCGCGACGCGCGCTTTGCACCTCTACGACCGCGCAGTAAGGCCTCAGCGCGACCAGCCAAAGGTGAGAGCACCAGCGACTCACTTGCTTCGCAGCTTTCAAAAGCAAGTAACCACCAGGAAGGAGCAGGACTTGTTGGCGCGGCTATTGCAGCTAAGCTGGCGGATATCTTTATGACGCCCATTGGGGAGGTCGATCTTAGCAAGCCCCCAGCACACTTTGGGGTTGACTCGTTAATCGCGGTGGAGTTGAGGAATATGCTTGTCTTGCAAGCCGCGGCGGATATTTCTATCTTCAATATTCTGCAGACAGCAAGTCTTGCAGCGCTTGCAGGGTTGGTAGCAGAGAAGAGCCGACATTTGCAAGTTGCTTAAGAAGGGGGGTTAATATTGAGTAGCATAATCGGTAGTAGATAGACCTGGTTATGATTTATGTTAGTTTAAATTGTTCTATTCTGTCGTTATGACTTGATCTCCGTCTACTAATCTACCAAGTCCTTTGAACAGTATTGACTTAAAAGCAACTTGGCAGCGGCTGCCGACCACGACACTTCACCAACGAGTATAATGCTTTATTTCATAGATTGAGAATATCAAACAGCTCATCTTAAAGGTACCAAGCTCCTAAAGTCAATAGCACAGTCACCAATCATCCAAAATAACAAAGTTCGGAACTCGCTTACATAACTATATCAAAGTCAGAGGTTGCGTTGAAATCCTCTTACAAGCCAGGCAGTCCCTGAAGACCTCAAGGGTACAGTACCATATTCATAAACAAACGTCCGACGCTAAGCTCAGGCAAGAAAACTAGCAATATACATAGAAAGCAGGTATAATATAGCAATTTGGCGTTGTTCTTTCTCTTAGTCTGTATAGATACTTAGATATATGGAATTAATTACTAGGTTTGATTCTCATTAACTATTCTGGTTAATATTTAAGTAACATGCTGAAGCTAAAACTGATATTTAGGGATACAGATCAGGGTATAATTATAGTGAGCTATCGTCCTCTATCTCCTCTATTGCATTTGTTGATTCTGAAACCGAGACATACGGCCATGACCCAGTAGTCAGTTCCAGTTGTGACATTCGAGTTTGTATCTTGCGCAAAAAGGTAGACTCACGCCCTCCAACAGCATGTAGAACGTGCTGAAGCGAGTAGAGAATATCTCCCGAACCAAGGAGCATGCCGCTTCCATGAGCAGAAAAGGGTGTGCAGGCAACGATATCCAGCATAGCATCCGCTAATCGAAACACTTTGAGCTCCTATAATCCCAGACGTTAAGATCAATTTCAAGATTTAAAGGTTGTAGTTTACTCACTATGCCATATCCGTGTGTTTTGATAGCTGCATTCGTCACCATTGAAAAAAGCGAAATCATTTCATGGCCGATCTTGACCGGTAGGAATAATGAGAAGGCTTCGTTGTCCGGGTAGCACGACATTGCAAAATGGCGCGCAGTGTATTCCCACAGAATGAGTCTGATCCATTGTCGAGTGACGAATAAATCGACCTTTTGAGCTTCACGAGCGGCGTGGTCTTGTGAATCGAGGCATAACGCAGCTTGATATGATACTAGCTTTTGTCTCTCCAGCGGTTGTTGGTTGGAATAAGTTGTCGTTAGATTACTCTCAAGATAGGCGAATAGTCTGGTCAGGGCAATGAAAGCCTGCATGCGACGTTCGTCTTCCACGTCATCATGCGTGTCAGGAAAAGCGTCGACGACTGGGAGCACTGCTGGCATACCATGCTGCGCAGTGTATGTTCTAAGATAATGCATCAGCATCCATGTGATGGGACCGCCCTATAGTTTATCTACCTCTCAGTAATCAAGATAAGCCAGTACGCGATGAGGCGGAGGTTTCTCTCCTTTTCGTTCATGTGGGAATACGTTTCCGGATTGCCGAGATGCATGAGCTGGGCATATGTGACAGATTCTCTTAGGAATAGACCCGCGGTACGCAACTTGCTTCCGTTTGCATGGTAAACATGTAGAAAGAAGGGTATCAGAGCGGAAGCGACGGTGTAGCTCTCACGATAATCATAAAGTTCGCGTAATTGGAGGCATTCAGTAGCGAACTGAAGAGATGATGGGGTATTTCTGGGTCCAGCATGTTCTGGGAGTCGTAGTTGAGCTATAGTGGCAGCACATAATGAGGCTGCCAGGGCGTGAGATTCGTAATCATGCTCATCTTCCGTAATTTTGGTGAGAATCTCGTCGGGGTTGACGACCATCCAAATAGAGGATACCGGTTGTTTTGATATCTCGAGGAACCGTTGATATTCGCTAAGGGGTAGGCGATAAGGTGGAAGAGTGGAAGGGCTGGATGCGTCGATTTGCTTATCAGCGTCGTCCTGGACAGTGGTGAGTTGCGAATGAGACTGAGACTGAGTGCTCTTGATGCTCTCTTGAAACCTCTCGACTCTGTCTCTTGTGGTGGTCCTCGGTCCGCCCTTTGGTCCGCGCTTCTTCCGAGCCCTCAAGGCAGTGCACTCGATGCCTCTGACGCGACACTCGTGGCAGGGCTTTCCCTCTTCGCATTTCACACGTCGTAATGCGCATCCGTCGCAGGGATTTGCGTTTCTGAGTCTTGAAGTCATGGTGATTTGCCTGTTGAAAGAGGTCACAAAGTGACGATGTTGAGGTTAAGTTTGCCCCACTCGTCACCAGAGTCTGCTATTTGCTGAATCATGCATATAGCATTACACGGCAGATAAGAAAGTGATATATGACAACTAGGCTTAGAATGCTCATATGGTATTAAATTTGATCTTCCTCTCCATTATAGTGAATCTCTTACTTCCCTAACTAAACCTAATATTAAACTATTATCAAGATCACAAGTTAATAAGAGGCTTGAAAGTGGGGCCATGTGGCGAAGCTCAGTGCTCAAGAGATTATTGTTTATGATTTCTGACTCTTGCAACCTACCTAATACTATACTAAAATCGTGATTCCCCAGCAGCTGTAGATCTCGACGCTTTTACCCGATTGGCAGACACCCAATGTCGATGCGCAAGCGTGCGAGAAAGGCATGCATCCCCTGCCACCAGCGCAAGCGGAAATGCGACGGCGAGTACCCTTGTGGCACCTGTAGCAGCTACGAATACAACTGCAGTTATGCCGACGACGACGCCAATGGCACTGCTCCTCCCCCAGCCAAGCGCGTCAACGGGGCCTCCGGTAGTGGCAGCCCGTCTCAAGTAGAGCGAAGTCCCCGGGAAGCCGATGGCTCGTCGACAAAGAGCCCCACCTTCGGGACCGGCGCGTCAACGGCCTCGGCCGGCACTACACCCGCCGGTATCTTTGACGAGCACAAGTCCAGATACGCCGGCGCATCGGCGGCTATGGCATTCCCACACATCCTTGGTGGAGCTCTTGGTTCTGATAGCCCTTCCAAGATACACTCGCTCGCCTACAACTTTGGTATCCGCCCCGAGGAGGCTTCTAACGTGCATGCCTTGCTGGGGACGCTCATATCGGAGGACGACCTTGACTTCTTCTCGGGAGTGTACTTCTCGGCGTTGGCACCTATTGGCGACTTCCTAGACCCAAGAATCTATGCCCAACGATGTCGAGATTATTACCATGGCTCTGGCAGCTCCATGATCGCCTTTGGTGCTGTGGCCGCTGGCGTCGCCGCTCTCGGATCGTTTCTATCCTCAAACAGACATCCGCGGGAGTCTGACCTAGTGCAGTATGCCAAAGCCATTCTCGACGATCCGGCTTCCATGCGTATGCTGGGCATTGACCACATCATTGCATGGGCCATGAGAGTGTTTTACCTACGAGCAACGAGTCGCCCCAACAATGCCTGGATCGCATCATGCACCATGATGCACCTGTGCGAAGCGGTAGGGTTGCACGAGGATGAGAATATTAAGAAGATGGCATCCGTAGCTGGCGCTGCTGTGGTTGGACACGATGCAGACCGGCTGAGGCGGATATTTTGGATCTCGTGGGCCGGGCACAACTTACTTTCGTATGAGTACGATCGCTCGGCTGTACGGTTTCGGGCCGTGACTTGTCAGGCCATCATCCCGACATCAGGCTCCGTCGCCCACCAGTTCGTGCAAATAGCCCAGATCATCCCAGCGCCCAATTCGCCGTTCCGTCTCGAATGTCAACCTCCCACAGCTCGGGACGAAATGTTTGAGCGTCTTGAAGCATTGGAAAATCTCCAGTTTGCTCATCCGTTTTTGGTAGTGACCAAGGCGGATCTAGCATTCTGCTTCTATCGACGCATTTACCAGCTCAAGATGGGTGTATCGGACGACATTATTAAGCTCGTCACTGACAGTGGCAACGCTGCGATAGATGCGGCTCAGCAGCTAGCTAACCAGGGCCGTCTGTTCTGGAACGTCATCGGTAGTGCCTTTCAGTATACTTGCGTACTGTTGGCCATGGACACGCCGGCCGCTTCTGTTCACATAGCCGCTGCCTTCAATGGATTGGAGAATCTTGTCAAGGCTGCCGACACAGGACCGACGCGTGAAGCATTATCGATGGCGCGACATCTACTCAGCCTCCATACGGCAAAGAAACGACAGGAGCTTGCCCAGCTGGAGGGTGTTGAGGCGGGCTATCAATTCCCCCAGGTGCAGCCGGATTTTGAGGCCAATAACGCCCTGCCAGACATGGACTGGGGGGTAGAATGGGACCAGTTTCTCATTGAGCCGTATCTATCGATGTTCGGCCCTGACGTCCAGCTGCAGTGACATATGGATCGTTGGATATTGCTTGGCTGGCATTCTGGGATTGTTTAATAAAGCGCGGCGTTGTGTTATTTAAACTGATAATAATATACATCTAGACTTGATCCACACTGACTTGGCTCGCCTCCTGCGGCATCTTCTCAGACATCTTTGACCGACGACGCTCTACAAAGCAGAAGACTAGAGCGACAACTACTCCCAAGCCTGCTAAACCGGTGCCCATGTAAAAGGCACCCCGATAACCTCGCAGAATATTCTTCCCTCCGTCGTTAACCTGGGAATCCACCGTGCCCGCGAATCCGAGCCCGATGGAGATGGAGTAGTTGACAAAGGTGTTGACCAGCGACGCGGCGAGACCCTGGTGCCTCTGCGGCATGGCCCTACTCAGGACGATGGTGGCGGCGGGGAAGGACATATCCATGCCCCAAGGGAAGATGATGATGGCCACGAAGGTCTGCGCCCAGTAGGTCTGGTGGACAGGTACTGTCGTAAAGATGATGCCCGCAACGAAGAAGGCGGTCATGGAGAGAACCATCACGGTCGAGGCGCGGAAGTGGCTCAAGATCAAACCTGTGGCAACGGCAGCCATCAATCCGCTTATGGCGATCGGAACGAACTGAGCGGATGTGAGTAGAGCGGTCTGATCCCTCAGCGTCACGAGAAAGTTCCAGATATAGTAGACAAAGATGCCGAAGCTGGACCAACCGGCGCTGACACATGCCAGGGTAAAAAGGGCGTCGATCTCCAGGACTCCGAAGGGGATCAGGGGGTGTCTCACCCTCTTCTCAATGAGAACAAAGGCGACGAAGATGGCGATGCCGATAATCATGATGATGTAGGTATAAGGTGTCGGCCAGCCAACAACAGGACCTTGGTTCCAGGCGAAGTTGAAGAGAATCAGGGCGGCCACGCCGGTGACGGAGCCCAAGATGTCGACACGCTGCCATACACTAGACCCCTCATGTTCTGGATTGCTCGACGGCGGTGTCGCGGGAATGGCAAAGACGCCCAGAAGGGCCAGCAGAAGGCACCCGAAGCACATGATCCAATAGGTCCAGGGCCACCAGGCCATTTGGGAGAGCAAGCTGGCGAAAACAGCACCGACGAGGAAGCCAGTCGGGGCCGTGGCACCAAACAGGCAAAAGACCATGTTTTGACGCATTCCCGGTTCGTAGCAGCGGCCGATGATGGCGACGGCATTAGGCAGCATAAAAGCCGGACCGATGCCCTCCATAGCACGGCAGAAAGCGAACAAGATGGGGCCGCTGTAAACAGCGAAGCCGGCAAGGGCGGACCATACACCGAACCAAACAAAGCCACCGATGAGGAACTGTTTGTGGCCGAAGACATCGCCTAGACGGCCCGCGATGAGGATAAAGGTACCGACGGTGAGGGAGTATCCCGCGGAGAACCAGCTCACCGTGCCAGGCTCATTCTCGATACCGAAGGAGCGGGCAATGATGTGCTGGGGCACGATGCTCTGGGCGAGACCAGCTTGAGTGAGGAGCTGAGAGAAGCAGATGACGGCGACAAAGAGGGCTTCGCCGGCAAGGGACTGGGGGCGTTGGATACTGGCTTGAGATTGAGGGGGTTCGTCATGGCCCTCATCTGGGACTTGGGATGGTGTTTTCCCGGGTGTTGGGCCTTCAGAGGACGTATCATCATGACCAGGCGCCATGTCATCTTTTCCTCGTAAAGACATTGTTGTGGTTGATGGCGGGCGAGTGAAGTGTAGGTGGCTGACATCAATCGGTAGAGATCACTGTGAGTGAGCTTTGATCAGCCTACAATGTGCATTTTATTCACAAGCCACTACCTAAAGCGAGACGAAATGAAGCGTAAATACTCCCTCTCGGTCTTTTCATCGTCATCGATCTCGCTCCTTGATCAGTCCGTTGTTGAATAATCGCGATCGTGTTGGTAAGCGTTGCGGACGGTGCGGTTATTGCGGCTGCTGCGGACTTACACGTCATCCACTGTGGTGTTAGTGGTGTCAGTGGGTGTGTTTGTGTTACATTGCTCTAGAACCCTGCGGCTGGCTACTGCGGCTGTTGCGGCTGACCTAAGCACGGGCTCGCCCGCCCCACCATCACAAGCCTCCCTGGACGAATTAAGTTTGAGGAATCAGCCAGATTAACGAGGATGATGGATCTACAAGGTAAGGTACGGGGAGGAGAATCGTTGTTCGGCATTTCCAACCCTGGTCAGATGTGAATAGGCCGAGAAGGAGGGAGATCAAGGCTGAACCTGAAATGCATAAAGGGACAAACAGGACAACACCAAACCACTCATTCGTTCATCATCACAACATCACAATAACACTTCACATCCAACTCAACAGCTCGACAAAGAACAGCCAAAATGTTCAGATACGCCAGAAGCCAGCCTGCCGGCTTCAAGAACGCCATCGAGAGAGTCGCCATTGTTGGCGTAAGTAAACCCCCTTGCATGGGTTTGAATTAACTAACGTCCGCCTTAGGCCGGAGGTACCATTGGATCACACATCACTGCTGCCCTCCTCCAAACTGGAAAACACACAGTCAAGGCCCTCACCCGTAAGGACAGCAGCAACAAACTCCCTGAAGGTGTCCAGGCCGCCCCAGTCGATTACAATGACCAGGCCAGCATTGTAGCCGCCCTCAAGGACCAACAGTTCTTCATCATCACCATGGCCCCCACCGCGCCCCGAGACACCCACAGCAAGTTGGTCCAGGCCGCCGCTAAGGCTGGCGTTCCTTATGTCATGCCCAACGGTTACGCTGGCGATATTGACAGCATCAAACTCGGCCAAGATACCTTGCTTGGTCCTGTTGCTAAGGCCAACAGAGACGAAATCGAGAGTCTTGGGATGCAGTGGATCACTGTGTGCTCTGGATTCTGGTACGATTACAGTCTGGCAGGTGGTGAAGCACGCTTTGGATTCGACTTTGACAGGCGCTCCCTTACACTTTACGACGACGGTAACATCAAGAACTCAACATCGACCTTGTCGCAGGTTGGCCGAGCCGTTGCCAAGGTGTTGAGCCTCAAGGAGCTTCCCGACGACGAAAACGACAAGAGTCTTACTCTTTCTAGCTTCCTCAACAAGCCCGTCTACCTCAAGAGCTTTGAGCTAAGCCAAAAGGACATGTTTAGCAGCGTCAAGCGCGTCACAGGCACCTCTGATTCCGACTGGACCATCACCCACGAGCCCACCAAGAAGCGGTATGAGGAAGGCCTGGCACAGGTCAAGACTGGTAACATGGCTGGTTTTAGCAAGCTGCTGTACGCAAGAGCGTTTTACCCCGAGGATCCGAGTAACCTTGCGGCCAAGGCCCAGAATGAGCTGCTTGGCCTGCCGGATGAGAGCTTGGATGAGGCTACCAAGTCTGGTGTGGATCTGGTCAAGGTCTTGCAAGGCCGTGCTGAGCGCATGGCGGCTTAGACAACAGTACGGATGGGTGGATGAACATTGAGACGAGATTCATTTCTGCGGTGGACATATTAACGAGCACCGATGTACAATCAATCAAATAATAAAGAACTTAAATCCAAATATACCAACTAGTCTCACATGGTCAAGATTACGAGTGCAGATTTAGCTTCTATCAGCATGCAGCCATCTAGAACCACGTTCTTCCAGGCAGTGCATCTCAAGTCTAGAAAATTCTTACTTGGAACTGAAACATTGTCTCTGAGAGCCACAGCCCTACGCTCAATCTGACTCCTGTACGAGACGGTCACAAAGGCTTTGCCCAAGGCAGATTCGCAGTAAGCTGACACTTGGCTTCGATGGCTTGACTTTCTTGTTCGGTCTCCGTGCTACTAGCTTTACAAGTATCACCAACTTACTATACTTTGATTAATCCGACTTCCCATCCTTACTGTCTCAGCGTGATATGGCGCTCAAATAGATAGCGCATACTCAATCATTTAGTTGTGCAGTATCAATTAACAAATTTTAGTAGTATAAAGTTGAGAAACAGCAGTCTATTGAAATAAATGGCAGATCTGTATACACCATGACCTTGTTTTTCTTTCGGGTTTTCTATGGCACCTTACGCCTCTACAAAAACAAAGGCGGCGTTGTGGGTTTTGACGCACTCTAAGACTCAGCAGCGCTGACAATATCCGGCAGGATGTTATGAGTGTTGTTCCAAACCTGGGTCGAACCAACGACGAACAAAGCACTGATATACCAGGTATTCCTATGACCCTGGAGGTCCTTCATCTTACCATACCAGCCATCAGCAATGTCTTCGGTGGAAGGGCTGAGATGGAATGGCGAGTAATCCTGAAAGTCGACAAACTTTGGCTCCAGTGCCTTGACCTTGTTCTGAGTCTGCAGCCACTTTATGGTGCTTCGAGCAGCGCCCTCAATCTGAGCCTGTGTCTGAGCCCGGATCGTATTGTACCAGTAGAAATGGTAGCCAGGATAAGCTGAAGGGGCGATCTCAACCACACCTGGCAAACTGGCGACGTGGTAGGGTCTATCGGCACCAACGTTGGTATAAGCAACGCCTTCCTCAAGCCCGGTGTTTTTTACTACACCACCGTAGTAGTGCTTGCCAGAGAGCTTGCTAAGAATGGCGTACTCCTTCTGGTCGAGACCGAAATACTTGGTGTTGTCCAAGACGGGCGGCATAGCAATGATGAGCTGCTTGGCCTTGATGAGCTTCTTGCCAGTTGGGGTGTTAACCACAAGCTGCACGCCGCTCTTGCAAGTCAACCCACGCCTGGCTGCAATGATGGAAGATTTCAGGAACACATCCTTCTTCAATTCAGCCAGAGCGCTGACGTAAATCTCGGAATTGTCGTTATTGGCACTGCGAATAGCAGCTCCGGCAAATTCCTCCAACTCGATGTGATTACCATCGTTGAAGATTGCAAGAGCAGTAGTTTTCAATGGATCTCCTGGGGTTGCTGGCCATGAGAGACCACCCTCGGCTGAGTCAGAAGAAAGATTGTGCTTCTTGACGTATTCTGGCCAAGTGAGGAGCAGATCGGCAGGGACAGATTTGGGTAGGTCGTTAAGATCTTGGACATAAGGGTACTTGTTGAGCTCAGCAACATAGTCGCCCTGAACGTGGCCCCTTTCGTATTTAGGAAGTGCAACTCGCTTGGTAAAGTCGTAATATTTGGGTCTGCCAAAATCCTTGAGATCCGCCTGTCTAAGAGGAGCCTTCAAACGAGCAAAGAAGTCTCGAACGATGGGATCATCAAGATGGATCTGCACGCCAAAGTCGACTTTGGCCCCAGTTGCAGGGTCTCTAAAGGTCCTGGTGTTTCCACCAAGTCGGTCTGAGATCTCGACCAGTGCAAAGGTTTTTTTCTGATCGGCCAGACTGACAGCAGCATAAGTCCCTGCAGCTCCACCACCAATGATGGCGAAATCTCGCTCGATAACGTCTTTGGCAGCATATGCCGACGAATCGAACTGATCATGAGTATGTAGAGATGCAGCCAAAGCGCCCGCGGCGGTGGCAATGCAGAGAAATGTGGACAACATGTTGCGAATGAGTGAGTGAGTGATAAGATGGCAATTGGACTACTCAGCTAGGACTAGATACATCGTCTGCTTCCCTCTTATACAGCGTATCATCTGACTTACTTTCCTCCGTGGTCCACGGTGAGGCTGATATGAGGTCCAACAAAACTCCGGTAGGTATCTGAGATCTAAGCGCCAGTGCGGGAGCTAGGCGGAAGGATCCGTAAGGCCGCAGCAGCCGCTATTGCCGCAACGCCACATGAGCTGACATGGACTTCCCTCGGAGCAAAAACGACAAGAATCTTACTCTTTCGGTAGATGGGAAGGATTGCGGACGCTGATTGTGGTGGATCTACGAGGCAGACACTATAAGTTTTATGCATAAGCCGGCACGCCGATGCCGAGACACGACGTACGTTGAGAGAAAAGCAAAGAGAGCAACGAACATGTGGTTGGCCCAAAGACCCTGAGATATGAGGAACTTTTTGCTGCGTTTCGGCTGACCTGCATCTCGGCTGACGTGCATTTTCGGTTAATTTGCGTTTTGACAAACAGAACGTTTCAGTTCAGCTGCCTGTTTAGGGTCAATGAGGCGTAATCCAGGCCTTTGTGGGGTCCTCGACCTCACCTCTGACCGGTACGCCATACATGAGCCTCATAGCGGCGTCGCGGTGGAAGCCGAGGTAGCCATCTCTACGTTACATGATCAGCGGTAGCTTACTGCCTAATTTTAGGGGGAAAGGACACAAGGTTCGAGAAATCCAGCCGAATTAGGTACTTCGAATACGCCTTATAGCCCCCAAAGGGATCCAAACCAACTTACCCTAATCCGTTTATATAATGGTCCTGCAAATACCCTCTTTCTAGTTGTCAGCAGTTTACTAGTGAACTAGAGCAGCCATGGCGGGGCAACAACAGCGACAACAACCTGGTGGTGCAGTAGGTGGTCACTTCTATCCCTTCAGAGGCCTTAGCACTAACACAACACCTTGATGACAAGTGCGAAGAGTGTCGACGAAAAAGGATCCGTTGCGATAGGGGAACACCGCAATGTACGGCTTGTGTCACTGCAGGTGTGAATTGTGTAGTTCGGGACAGTTTCCCGCCAAGAGGGCCAAAGAAGGGATATCTCAAGACGTTGCAAAAAAGAATTGGTAAGGACTGTTCGTTTACGCCTCTAGTATCTTGGCTAATTCAGTTGTGCTATGACAGAGGACCTCCAGACCCAACTGGAAAGACAACAAGGGGCATCTACGTCTGCTACCATAACCACTATTGCTGAAACACAAGCCTCGGTACCATCACTATATGAGGGGAACGCTAGCACTGAATGTGGGAGCGGAGAAAGCAGTACAGACATTAATGAAATTCAGGATGTCATCAGCAACACTCCCGAAACAATAGCTACTATCCCCCAATGGCCGACGCCCATGGATTTTCAAATTCCCATAATTTATTCGGAGCCCTGGGAATGCTTCGATACTTCTTACACAAGCTCGCCCTTTCCCTCGCTACCCTCACTGAAAAATTTCCAGGACCTGGTCCAAGTTCCAAAGGAACCTAATCTCATTATCACTCCCATGATGCACAACGATCTGTAAGCCTTGACGCTGGAGGACGATTTGCAGGCCAGCTGTGCTAACATTTCTTATAGAGACCAACTTTATTTTGACCGGGCTTATGCATTTGCGCCAATATTACAAACGCACCGCTACCGTTCTTGGTCCAAACAACCAAACAAGAGCAAGCAAAAGACCTGCCTACAGCATGCCATGTGGACATTGGCCTCATCGCTCTCCAGTCAGTTCCAAGTCGACGGGCGTAGATTATACGCAAAGACGAGACAGCTTCTGCATGCACTCGAATCAGAAGAACTCTGCCACCAAATATCCCTCGAGCAGGCTCAGGCGTGGACTTTGTTAGCCATCTATGAACTGACGTGCCAAGATTTCCACAGAGGTATGGTGTCCGCTGGGAGGGCCTTTCGTTTGATTCAGATGATGAGGTTGTACGAACTTGATATGCCCCAAACACCCCCCACCATGCAATTAGATCAGTACCAAGGGGAACTCACTCTTCAGAGGCCAGCTCAAGATGACTGGATTGATATTGAAACCAAGAGGCGGACTTTCTGGCTTGCATACACAATCGACCGCTTTACAAGCATGGTTGATGGGCTGCACATGTTCTTCGACGAACGTCTGGTAAGTTTACCCAAAGTAGTCCTCCATTCGAATGACAATGTATTTATTGAGTATCAGATCCGTACCCGCCTACCGGCCCCAGAGGCCAACTTCTCAAGTGGTCGTCCCATGGACATGAGTTTCCTCTCGGATATAATTCCACTCATCGACATAGAATGGCCGCACGATAACCTATCGTCCTTTACTGAGAGCGTTATCGGAGCTACCATCTGTGGGCGCGTTCTAGAGCACAAACAGAAGCCTCCCACCAAACCCTGCCAAGAGTTCTGCCGTCGACACCGTTCCCTTCACACACTATTGGCGCAACGCATCAAGATGCTTCGACTATATGCCTCATTAGAGTACCCAGATCCTATCATTGCTTTCGCTACTCTGGCGGCGCATATCGGTGTTCTTATGCTCTACGATCTTATCGAATCTAGGCCCCTGGGTACCGATACAGAAGGCACGCAACTCACACAAGCTCTCTTCACGGAACACAAGCAGCAGTCACTGGATGCCGTGGCTGATATAGCTCACTTGATCGCTGTGCTTAGCCAGCACTTCCAGGTAAAGTAGCTTCCTCATCTCAAGAGTTCATAACAGTATGAAGAGCCGAATTGCCAACAATCTAACAGATGCACCCCTTGACGCCTATCCTGCTTCTCTTGGGCGCTCGGTTCTCTCAATCCCACCCCGGGCTGAATAACGCTTATATTAAACTCATGCCTGGCATCACAACAACATTGCAAGCCTTAACTGGCCTCAATAAACTTGCAAAGGACTTTGTTCAACTTTTAGAACCACAGAATAACACTTAGAGTTTTTTTATCTAGAATTATATATTACACCGAAATGTATTTAGTACTAGCATTGTTTTATATACAGCTGGCCATCCTATAGAATAGATCTAGATAGCCCAAGAAATAACTTTAGAATTACTTAAAGCTCTCAATAGTGTCAACACGCTTTATACAGAGCGACTTTCTTTATTATAGAAAATCATATTTGAATTGGACGAGCTTCCCCTATTTCTATTATTTGTATATTGATTTATTATCCTTTCCTTGCCACAGTGTAGACTAGATGGAAGTTCTCGCTGTTAGCAAGGACTTATGAAGGCATCTTTGTTCTCAGATCATAAACGATGCAAATCAATTATAGAGGTACTTTAGTCACCACGGACATTCAGTAACTTAGCTGGTTTAAGATGCACCATGCATCTGTTCTATTTCAATACACCCTGATCATACCTGTCAGCGAAGCTCATGACAATCTGCCGAATCAAGCTTGTCCCCTTCTTTCTCCACTCGTGTTCTCAATACGGAATTGCAACGGTGACGCTAAAATCCGATGGGGATAACCGAGCCGTGCCAAGCAACTAAGTACTGTCTCCCCATGTAATCCCTCAGTTTCTGGGAACTCAACTCAAACATCACGTCTAGATATCTATTCCAATTCATAAAGTTCAACTTTCAATCCGAGAGCCGACCATGACAGAGAATCCTGAGCAATATCCTCTCAAGCCTACTCCACACTGTCCAAATAACGTGTTTCCCGTGCTAGTTTACCGAGGGGTGCTTCCAGAGCCAGTTGAAGAAGCTAGCACAACTGAATTCCTAGAGAGGAATGGTTGGGAGAAGAAAGTAAGTATTCCAAGCATCTGCCAAGCTACGGATTGAAACTGATAATAGTAGGGCACGTGGGGAACCATAACTGTCAAGCATTATCACCCAAACACTCATGAATGCTACGGTACGTCAACGAGCCTCATATCGCAACCATTAGCTTATCTGATGATCTAATGTAACCAGGAGTCATCCAAGGAGAATCAGAACTGATTTTTGGCGCTGGGGGTGCTGATGACCTGGAACTAGGCGTCAAGGTCAAAGTCCGTCCAGGCGATGTTATCGTGGTTCCAGCAGGCGTCGCTCATGCCTCAGTGGACGAGGATGATAAATCCAAGGACGAGAGCGAATGGTATCGATATATTGGGGTTTATCCTGTAGGACTCCCTCTATATCGGTTCGACCTGGCAACAGAACCGCTGAGCGAGAAGAGTGAGCTTGTAGAAGAGAGTAGGAATGTGCCCATACCTCAGGATCCTGTTTCTGGTCAAAGAGGGCCTCTGACGCGTATTTGGACTGCTGTACAGGAGTCTGGGCAGTAAGAGGACTTGAAAGATATGTTACAATGAATTGGCCGTCATTATTGAATAAGGATATAATTAATCAGTCCTAACACTCCTTGAAAGAGCCTTAACTGTATTTGGTCCAAGTTAGAGTATCTAACGATACTGGTGCAACTAAATTCTATTGTACATATTTTTCGTTATCAGGGAACGAGCTATTATAGTATGCTATAACGTCTTGCAAAATAACAGGAGTTAACCAGTTCGGGGTATTCAGTTACTTTATACCAAGTTATCAAGTGTAGTAGTTAGTTTCTAATTGTCTATGATAAATGCAGGCGATCTAGCAGAGCGGCGTCCTTTGTCAACTTGCAAGTAGTTTAACTAATTCTATATCTCTCGAACCAAGACAAGCATTTTGAGTTGTTTCGAGTGCGCGCGCGCGAAAAATTGATGATGAACTTAGGTGACGATAAGCGAGCGACAATCATCGAACCAGCTCATCCCCTGTGGCTTAGTTGGCTAAAGCGTCCGACTGTTATTCTTAGACAATCGGGAGATCGGAAG